>APFE031392042.1:42485-105493 GCA_000404065.3 Pinus taeda
TTCTTATGGGTTAGTTGAGCTATTGCATGAAGGACTTCAGTTAGAACTCAAGTGATTGAGTTTGGTGGAGTTGAATGAGGAGTTGATGGACTTGTGTTCAGTTTGACTTAGTTGAACTAGTTGTGTTTAGTCTAACTACCAAATACACTAGTGATGAGTGGTGTGAATTAATTATTAATTAATTCACTAATTATTAACTCATAAATCAACTAAAGAATATATCAGTTAACTCAGTGCATGGACAGTTCAGTGGAGACAAGTGTTAGAGGTGAGTGAAAGGGCAGGATAGCTATCAGTTGTGACTATAGTTGTGCATGAGATTTGCACAATCAGTGGATTGAGATTGCCAATGAGGATTGCGTAGTGCAACACAAGGGAAATACGAGTTTGGATAAGCCATTCTCATCTATTCTCATGCAGGATTGCGTAGTGGAGGCAGGCAAGCAGGGGAGGAGGTTTGAACCTGTGATTGATACAAATCTGAGCTAGTTTGTGTGTAACAGGTGGAGATAGTACTGAGTACTTGCAAGGAGTATTGTACTATGTATTGTTACATGTTCTCAATCAATATAATATACAGATAGTTGGGGGTTTTTAGCTGTATGCTTTCCCCGTGATATATTGTGTTGATATGTGTGATTGATGTTTCAATGTGCGCATGTGATTGTTTCTTAATTCCGCAAAATTGATGATCAATGGTAGAGGAGGTTATGTATTATGCATGCATTCTGCAATAGTGTATAATCAGGATAATCTCTGTGGATAAGTGTTATATTATTCAAAATTTCTACAAGCCTCTCTGCAGGTGTTGGGGGTTTGCAGTTGGAAGTCTTGGCAACGTATGCTTCAGTCTTTGTCTGGTAGGTTTTGTCAACATGAATTTCCTTCAGTCCTCATTCTGTTTTAGAATAGGCCTCTAGTTGTGAGGGTTTGTCACCCCTCGATGCTTGTCAAATAGCTCTCGACTGTAAGTGGCGTCCTGGTCGTCTTGTTGTCCTGGGCTTCCACTATCCAGTGATTTTTTACTGCAATTTACTGTGTATAAACGCAATTCTCAAAACCCTCACCTAGGGTTTGTTTTCCATTGGATTTACGCTTGCCCGTGTTTTATCTTGCAGTGCTACTCTGTATTGTTATACACTTGTTTTTGTAATTTGAAGAAAAGAATCTTCAGGAAAGAAAGTTGGGTCCGGTTTACCTGAATGTCATTTATGCGATTAGGTCGTCGTTCTTTTGTTTACTCTAGATTCTATGCCTAGAAATGCGATTTTCATTTTACGGCTATGCTTGTGATGTCTTACATGAACATGAAAGAATCCTACAGTTGCTCTGGTAATTTATGTGACAGTCAATTTTTTTAAAACAATATGAAAATTCTGTCTAGCCTATGGATGCTTGGCCCGGACTGGAATTTATTTGAGTTACTCCTATTCGGTCAACATTGTTTGCTTCAATGGAAATGTAAGCCCTCGTTCTGGCATCTGCTCTTCTGTCTCCCTGTTAGAACTAGTTTTTTTCTCAGGAAAGGCAAAGATAATTAAACACAATGGTCTGTGAACAGTATGTTGTCTGTTCAGATGCTCGTTAATTAGAAAGCACAATAAGAATACAGTAGGACACACACACAGATGGATTTGAATTGATTTCACCGTTATTGTTATTATTCCAGTGCAAGAAGTGTTGAACGCTGTACATGAC
Organism: Pinus taeda; assembly: GCA_000404065.3. Taxonomy (NCBI): domain Eukaryota; kingdom Viridiplantae; phylum Streptophyta; class Pinopsida; order Pinales; family Pinaceae; genus Pinus; species Pinus taeda. The sequence goes on from APFE031392042.1 coordinate 44,184, forward strand.
TTTCACTATTACATTTATATGTTTCTTGTTCACAGTTAATGAAACTGTACAGTTACTTTTCAGTTGTAGACTTTACAGTTACATGGCTATTAAGCATTCGGTTCTGTCTTTATGACAAGATTTTCCTTTTGGACACATTTGCTTTTTTTTCTTTTAGAATAACAGGACAATTATTAATCCATGGTTTATTAAAGACAGACAAGTAAATAATCCTAATCGATCAAACTACCTTTGACTAATTCAGGGATTAAGTTAAAAAAAACAAAAGTCCTACCTCCTATTCTGACAAACTAACATAAAAGATAAACAAAGTGTTAACTCAACTTTTCAACTTGGCAGAGACCAACACCCGGTCATGGCGCCTGAGCTGGATGCTCCTGCATCACTTCACCAAGGCACTACCAAAGGAAAAGTTCTACAAGTTCAAAGATGATCTTGGAATTTCTCCAAATGATCATTATGGGAGAGAAATGTTAGAATAATGATCATTTGTCATATTTTAGAATTATTGTTGTTATCCAATTGTTATGTCTCGAAGGTTTCTTTTAGATAGAGAATAATTAATTGAGAGATTTATGGATAGATTATAGAAAAGTGTAGAAAGATTGTAGAAAATGATTGTATCGAGCATTTTCTCATAAGCATCTATAAATATTTACTTTCTTAACAAAAAAATTTGAGCTTGTCTTATAATTGCTAAATTAATGTGATTGCTCTATTAATTTCTTGGTGTAATATTCTTCATGCGTAATGATACCATAGTGTTTGTAATCTAAAACATCATACACATAACTACAAATTATTGAATCCTAATGTTGTTTAACCTCTTAGTTACTCATAAATATTACTCAAATGTTTATATTATGTTTTTAAAAATTGTGGGGACAATCACCATGCACCACCTTATACTTACAATCAAGTAAATGTAAACATCATAGAAATATATCTTTAAGATATTTGAGGGTAGTTTCTTTTTGCTTTAGATTTTACTAGGAAACCTAAAATGGTATAAAAAAATGCTTCAACATTTATTTTTATGTAAAAACAACCTATATAAACAACATAATGTATTATTATTCATTTATTCAAAATATGTTTTTTTTTATAGTTTTCTAACAAAAATATTTTCTAGATTATTATATTTTGTAATTTATATAAAAAATTACTTATAAATTTATTTAGTTTATTCATATTAATTGATCTATGAGGGTTAGCTCAATTAGTCGAGTCGCGTTGCTAAATCATCTCTCTAATGGAAGGTCACGTGGTCAATTCTCCTCGACACTCCTAGGTTAGGTTCCATTGATAAGCCGAGAGGATGTGATCCCTTTGGGTGGATTTGGGCAAAAATTTCCTTGGAAATTTTTTTATTAAAAAAAAAAAATACAGCTTGAGTGAGCCAAATGGTTAAGAGCATTTGTTTCCTCCTAAAAGGTCATAGATTCAAAACTAGAGTAGGTGTTAAATTTGAGTGATGTAAAATCTTTATCCATATTTTTGACTTATTATTATTACTAGTAAAGATCCATCCTAAACACGAGTCTAACATTTGACAAATGACAAAATGAATCAAATTTCCTCACCTACAAACTTCTTTAAAATTCAAATACAATTTAAATGGCATTTTTAAATGCTATATAAAATATACATAAAACCAAATAAACATTTTAACTATAATTTTTTGTTTTTAACATTTTAACTATAATTTTTTGTTTTTTTAATATTATATTAAAATATATAAAAATCAAATATATAAAATATATAAAATCAAATCAACATTAATTTTTTCCTAATTTATTACCGTTAACATAATTTTTCAATTTAAAACATAAATTTTATTTTTTATTTATTTTGTTTTAAAAAAATCTATGTCAATTTCTATCTAAAACATTAAAGAAATCTGTGTCAAAATCGGTGTCAAATCGATGAACTCACTGATAGTCTTACACATCCTTCATGGGCGACTGTAAAATTAACTTCTCGGCTCAATCAAATGTCGTCGGGCAACAACATTGGAAGTCTATCGACATTTGTAATAAACGCCCAACCCAAGAAAGCCTCGCCTGATCATATTTCAAATGTCCATTTTGGGCATATTCCATCTTTTCATATGGGCTTTATTTTTAATAATTTCAATCTCATCCCCTCTGGCGTTCTTTTTCTAGTGTTCTGCTGATTCCTGTCCATCCCCAATTTAGAGAAGTCAATGGAGCATAGGGCTTCATTTCGAATTTTATTTCAGACACTTTTCTGTTAATGGAACTCTCCCCGTTTTTGACCCCAGAGGTTTCAAAAGATGTGTCATCATTTGTGGAGGTTCACATCCACCTACTTTTAATTGAATTAATCGATATTTTTTCATTAATTAAGGTTTCTTTATGTCTGCCCTTTATTTTTGTGTGCAGGGTATTGAATTCATGTGGGGCGGTGGGCTCTGGGCTGAAGCATGCAGTTACAAGGTGCTGATATCATGCTTATTAGTATTTCTATGTTTATTCCATGCTATTCACTGTCACTGAAGCATGTGCTGTTTGATTCCATATAATTGCAACTTTATTTCATGGGTTTCTGTTTTGTTCATTTTAACTGGTTATTTTATCATACCAAAATGGGTAATACTAAATCAATGACCTTATGTTGGTTATGTTGCAGATATTGATTAGATTATATTTTTTAAAAACCGTGAGCTTCAAGAATCCATCCAAGGCTAGTTTATAGGACACAATGCATTTGATAGAGCTTGCTATGTTCCGTCTTTGTAATTATGCCAAAAAAGATTCGACGCAGAAAACCTGCTGACTTGAACTCTGAATATAATGTGAGCCAAGCAAGCAATATAATCAGTTGCCTTGCACGGAATTCTCTCGAAATTGTATAATTTCTCCAGAAAATCAAGAAACATTTTGACGACAGGCTTTCAAAATCATGGAATGAGACCCGCTTTTAAGCTATTGTTTTGATGGGGAGTTGGCCTCAGAAAATCATGAATAGGAACCTTAAAACAGGGTTATGCGTAAGTTTCTGAAATATGCTGTGAATGCTAGTTTTAAAATCAGTCCTGTTCCAAATGAAAATGTTTAGCTAGTTCGTTTAAATATATTCATGTTTAACACAGACAAGACATAGTTTACTCAAACTATACTTATATTATTTTAGCTTAAGACTTAAGATATTGGCCCTTTGAACCTGATAAGATAATTCTATGTCTTATTGTGTGAGACAGATGATACTGAAACTTTGGAAGCATTCGTTTGCAGGCCTTTCAAATAGGACATGTTATCTTAAACTGACCACAAACTGTAAAGCACCTTTGACATGGTATCTTGAGTGAAGAACTAGTTTATAGCAATTTTATAATTGATGTAATGCAATATACTTTCAACGGTATAGCTGGCAGTTATGCATAATCACTGATAGTTGGATCGGAATATAGAGTGCTGAGCCCAGTAGCTTTGCTACTCAACACAACATGTATTTGCTGTTTTGCTTTCAAAATACCATCACACTCTGGAGTTTGAGCAGCCACTATGGCACAACAGGAAGGCTCACAGCTTGGCAGTGAATTCTAGCAGGTGACGGTTCAAACGCTGGTCTAAAATATGCTCTCTTGATCTAATTTATTATGAGAAGTGGTTAGATGCTTAGTTCAGTGCAGTTGCATCCAACTTATGGATGACTTGGGTGGAATTGTTTATTTCAACAATAAGGCTTGAACAATGTTTCTCTCATGTCTGTAAGGAAAGGTAATTGAGTAAACCCTAATGTGGCTTGTTCTTGCTCCTGTCCTGAAATCAGAAAAATAACAGTCCTGCTTCATCAATAAATCTTAGAACGAAAATCACCTCAGGTATGAATTTCCTCTGTCCAAAAAGATAAATGAAAGTATTATAATCGCGATTGTAGTATAACTGATCAACAGATCCTCCAATAACCAGAGAGATATTAGCCGGTAAGATAGATATTCAGTCCACTGCTCTTATATTGTAAGGTAGTAACAAAAATTTACCCTTAAATACAAATCATGAATAAAATGTCCCAAAATAGTACATTAATATTGACAAATTTATAGAAATAGGATTCAATATACATTCCATCATAAGATTTGAACGTATTATAAGTAAAGACTTATAATCTGTTAAAGGTGACATGCACATACATTGATGAGATCAGAATATTTGCCTTCTCTTTTTAATATCATAGCATATATGTGATTAGGAAGTTAGAAATATCTTAGAAAATGTTGTAACAAAACAGTAAATGAATAAAAGAGAACAGGATCAGCATGATGTTGAGGAACACGGTACTTTTTGAATTCACCAATCACTGCAAATTTGTGCTCAATAAACCGTTCATATAGCAAGCGAGTCAGATGCATAGTTTCAACAGTACTGTAGCTGCCTGCTTGAAAATGATTTTTATTGCCACAACACTGCTCCACATTTTTCTTTAGACATGCACTGCCCTGGACTTATCTGTCAATTCCATTTGTTTCCAATTTTTGTTTTCATTCCCCATCTTTATTCAACCATATTTTCTTTTAAACTGTGGCACCACTAGGTACTTGATATTCTTAATCTGCATAGGCTTTCATGTCAAAAATTCATAGAACAGAATATTATGTGCTATTGATTATAGTTCTAACTGGAGCTAGTACTTTAATTTGGTTCCAGTAGATCTTTTTGAAAAGAATCTCAAATTTTTTTCAAAAATTGTTTCTGCAATATATTTATTTTTTGTAATGAAAGTCTACTTAAACATAACTTTTTTCACTAACATAAGCAATGTTTCTCATTAAATTCTTTTAGTTTGTAAAGTGGGATCAATTTTGTACACGATTTATTCAACTGATGTTGATGAAATTTATGCAATAACTTCTAATGAGCATGTATAGCCTTGCAATAGAAAACTAGAAGGATCTAAATAAGTCAGCAGTGCAAAATGTTAGCTAAACTATATGGATTTTACTAGAGTCAGCAATCCCCAGATTCAAGTGCATAGCTTCTTTTATAGTTTTTATTTCTGGCAGATAATACAGTCATGCTTTATTGTGGAGTGAAAACAAGGCATCAAACTTATTGAATCTTTTGAAAGGACGAAGCAATTTTTTGCAGATCAGATTTTGGCAGCCGTGACCAATATTAGAGTTTTCACACTACATTTGCTAGTTCAACATTTAGATTAAATATTGCTTAATGTGTTTCTGGAATGTGTTTTCTTTATACTTTCCTGCATAAAACAGCAGATTTGATTGTATTTTTTCTTGTGTTAAGAAATTTGAAATTGATATTTGAATACTTCCCTGCATAAGAATTCTATTTTAAAATGGTGGAAACTTGAAGCCATATTTTGATTATGTAACCTGTTATGTGTAGCAGATAGATTAGTGTCTCTGAACAGCACTTGCACAAATCAATTCGAGTGATAAGCATGGAACCACCAGGAAGTGAAGATGTTTTATCTGATTCTGATTTCGAGTCAATGGAGCAAAGTGAGTCAGGTAGAAAAGCCCAGGTGTCTTTGTTGAAGTTTGTTGCAGATGCAGTTGGAAACAAGCTTCTTCTTGCATTTTCAAGATTTGGAACGCATCCCATGCAGTGGGGTCACTGGCTCGATGTTTTAGATGAAGAGAATCTGAACACATTCTTCAAAGATGTGAATGAAGAAAAACTACTTCCAAATGAGAGTTTTCAGGAAACAATTACGACTGTCGATCATTCCTTTTCAGATTCTAATGTTGAGAACCTTATTCCAATTAATGGCATCCATTCTCGTATAATTGCACAAGGTGTGGCTGCTTATGCATATGCTGCTGCAAAATTTACTGGTGAGCCAGATATCTCTCGACTTATGGCTAGCTGTGGCTTATGTATCATCAGGTGCCTCTCCTAAAGTTATATTATCCTTCTTTAATCTAAATTTAACTATTTTTCCTGTTATTACAGGTTATGCTGAATGGCCTTTGCTGGGACCCTCTGACGTACAGATGCTAACATGTGAGCAATGCTCTCAGCGATTCTGCTCCTCATTCAACTATCGAAGGCACATGCAGACACATCGTCATACTATGAATAGTAAAAAGGTTGCCAACATAAATCTGTAATTTGAATTTTCATGTTGTTCGACATCAGCGTATGCAACTAGCTCAGTGTAATTCGTTTGGGTTCTATTTTAAAAAATTTGAGGTTGATTGTCCACTTTCTTCTCTAATCTTTAACGTTTCACAGGAGGACTTACTCAAACAGAGTTCTGAGCTGAAAGCATACTGGGATAAGGTCTTTTAAGTTTTAACCCCGCCTCAAGTCATCATCATGTTATAATCTCTGGAGGAACTGTCTTCTGCATGCTTATACGTTTGATTTGTTGTATAACTGTTTCTGGTTAATTTGGCATGTGCAGCTCCAGCCAGACAAGGCCAGAGACATAGTTTCTTTTGACAACATAATGTTTGAGGTTAGCCCTTCGTTTTCAAATTCTAAGCTCACTTATGCTGAAATCGTTTCTGTCCTATACGAGTGAATGGTGTGTATTTTTTTTTTTTTTGCAGGGGATTTCGGGAGACTCAATTATAAAGTATTTGACATCTTTTGTTCACAATTCTTGTATTCTTCCCCTGCCAAAAAGGTTTTTCACAGCTGGGGCCTCCCTTCTGGTATCCAGTTACATTTTCCCTCACTTAGCATTGTATAGTAATATCTTGTCTATTTTAATGCTGATGAATCCATGTAACAGGAATTGTTACAAATCAAGTCCAATTATCGATGCCCATCAGCAGAACTATTTCACACACTATATCTTGCAAGTGAGAAGACTTTTTTGCAAACCAGAACATCTGATTACATTCTGAAATTTATCTTTGAAGGAGAAGAAGGGGGGATAGGACACAAAATTAAGAATCTAGTGGCTTCCATAGGTTTCTTGGTCGAGCAGAGACTGGTACGTTTTCTTTGGTGATTGCATTTGGTTGAATTGCCCTTGTAGAAATTACACTGAGTGGGTTGTTTCATTTTGCAACAAATTTAAATATTTGAAACCAATTTTTGCATATATATACCCTATAGTCTACTTGAAAACAGAGGATAGCAAAGCTTGAGTTGGTTCCCCTGATGGAGTGCCCACTCAAAATGTTGGGACGCTTCTAAACTCCGACAATGTTTATTTCCAAAAGAACAGAAAGAAATTGGAAATGCACACACACAGAAAAATACTTTTCTATTACACAATATTCACACAATTACATTAAGCATATATAGTGCTTATCAGATCTAACAACTTCTAAACTGAGAGATTGGTTGTTGAGAAAATAACTTAACAACCCAACTACTCAACAAACTAATTCTAACTATTTTCTAAAGTAACCGTTATTTCCATGTTCCCCCCTTAACGCTTATTACGTAAGTCACGAATTACATATACATCACATCAGTCTAATATGGTCTTCATCCGCAATTACGTTCACTCTGGGATCTTGCGGACACTGCTCTTTTTCACCACCACACGAGCTACCACTTGATCTCCATTTGAAACATACCTGCCTCTGACCATCGTTGATGAACTTTGCAGAATTGACATTTCTTGACTAGCCAGAGGAATAGCCCAAATATTGAATATCTCTATGGACAAGTTTCCATCCTAGTAGTATGCACCGAAATACACACTTCTAGTTATGTAGGTAACATGTCTAAGTATAGAGCTTATTCAACAGTCAGTTATGTAACTGACCTTTCTTCACACACACACACATATTGATAACATCTAACTAATACTATAACTGATAGTTGTTTTAGAAAAGCATGAGAGGCTTTGTATTAAATTCATTATCATTGTCACAATCTGAGAAGTCCCCAATGTTGGCCTCTAGCAAGTCTTCAATGGTAGCTATGTTGGCCGATTCCTTTAATTTTCCATTTAAGAGATCTCTGGCACAAGTTTTACAATTGAACGTTGTGTGTCCATGTTTTCGATAGTCAAAACATTACACTGAGTTCCTGTTTTTATTGACTCTGCACTTTGAGAATAATGCCATCTCATCATGTGAACTGTCCTCTGTGCTATCTGATTTCATCCTCTTCTCTTCTGCTAAGATTGCTACAATCATTTCATCTAATGATCGAGAGGAAAATTGACTCAAGGTGAAAATAGCATTAAGATAAGCTATTTTCACCTTGAGTCAATTTTCCTCTCGATCATTAGATGAAATGATTGCAGCACTCTTAGCAGAAGATAAGAGGATGAAATCAGGTAACACAGAGGACAACTCACATGATGAGATGACATTATTCTCAAAGGGCAGAGTCAATAAAAACAAGAACGCAGTGGAATGTTTTTACTGTTGAAAACATAGACATGCAATGTTCAATTGTAAAACTTGTGTCAGAGATCTCTTAAATGTTTATGTGAAAACTGCTCCTAACTTCGCACTCTAAATCTGCTTGCTGTGGAGTAGGTTCCACCCCTGACTACTGGATTTGTTTTCGCTGGTTGATGCAAACTTTGAAAGAAGCCTATTCATCCAGTGCCAAATTCATTTGTGCAAAGAATACTATTTGTTTCTGTATTCCACATGAAGAGAAATTTGAACAGCAATCCAGTTTGCTCAATTTGTAGTTGTATAACATAACCAAGCAAACGCTCTCACTATTTGTTGTAAACTTGGAGTAATCTTGAACATCACAGGGATTTTTGATACCTCTGAGCTCCAAACTGCTGAGCATTACAAAGTAAAAAAAAATAAATTATGTTTTGTCACTCATCTATTGCACTCAGAGCCAAGAAAATTCGCCACAGCAATACAGACTCTCTATTCAAACAACCAACTGAATAAACATGATCAACATCTTAATGTGGCCAATAATGTTATGTTTGCCCGTGATTCCACGCTGTCTTACGAGAGTATGACCCAGGCTAAGCGTGCTGAGGTGAAACTACGAGAAGGGGGCGTTCCTGTCAGATGACTTGTGGACAACTGCTTGAATCATTGGGAATCAATTCATGGCCTCTCACATTTTCCTCGGGCCTCCTATGAGGAGTTAAACCCAAAGCTACCAACTCTGATAGCATGAAAGAAATTGGAAATGTGCACACACAGAAAAATATTTTTCTATTACACAATAATCACCTAATTATATTAAGTTGTTGTAGCGGCTACAACCACCCTCCAAAATTTTGCCTTAACTTCGTTTTGGAGCCTCCCTACCAACCTTTCATAGCAGCATGTCTTGCTTCGTCAAGTACACAAACTTCAGTGATTTTCTTGCAGAATGACAACCTATCCATCAAAGCTTATTGCATTCCCTTCACAACTTGTTTCGTCGGACTTGGTCCAGTTGCAGGCTGAGTAGCTCCCTCAAAAAATTGCACCATTCTAGAGGGCAACCAGCCTTCCCTCCAGAAATTTCGCAATTCTGTCTGGCAACCTGCTGGGCTCCAAAATTGCGCAAATTTTCCAGTCAAGCTTCACTGAGAAAATTGTGCAATTCTATCTGGCAGCCTGCTGGGCTTCAAAATTGTGCAAATCTGCTAGTCAAGCTTCACTGAGAAAATTGCGCAATTCCTCCCAGCAGGGTTGCTCAGCCTAGGAATTGTGCAATTGTGGGCAATAGTCAGCTGCTCTACCCAGAAATTGCGCAAATCTTCTCGGCAGCCAACCCAGCTCCCTCCCAGAAATGTGCATTTTTTCCTCCCAGCTAAGTAGACTGTTGCATGTGCAGTTGAGTTGACCGGTTTCACCTGGGACCAAGAAAACTTGATTTGCATGCATGGCTTGCTTTTTCTCGGAATAGAAAAAGCTACATGTAAAAATAATCCCTAGATTTTAGGGAGCTATTTTTAGCATCTGGAGGTTATATGCCAAGATCGTTTTAGAATCTTTCCTCCAAGTGCCTATTTTCCTAGATTTGTGGCATGCACGTCATGAGCTTCAAACTTATTTATTCGACGCTTCAGAGCTCATTTCTTCACATTGATCTTGGAGCTCTGACATCCCACAACACATCTAGGACTCTTCGACACATCCAACTCAACTATTCATGGGTAAGTGGTCTTAACTTGTCTTTTGCAGCATTTTTATCGCTTTTTGTGTTTTCGCTTGTGTGAGCATTGTTTTATTGATTTCTGTGAACGCTTGTTGTCATTTACATGCTTACTAGCTTGTACTAGCACCATTTCAGTTTTCGTTAGCCTCTCAATGTTGTCGCATGCATTAAACCATTTTGCACGAGCGATCGCCGATTCAGTGACTCGCTTCACCCACATGCATGTTGTTCTGTTTTCTGAATCTTTCATTCACTCTTTGCATGCACGATCATTCACTCCTGCTTACACTGAGTATCACCATGCATTCACTTTCACATTTGCTTTCAGTTGCCCATTGGCAGGTCTGGCCAGCCTTGGCCTAGACTCTGCCTCACCAAGGTAGCCTTGCACAATCTTGAGAGGGAAGGCTCTGTCTTCCCCTTAGGAAATGTGCATTTCTGCCTGGTGACTGTCCTCCAAGCTTGCTTTGCACAATTCTAAGGCACAGTGACTGCTGGCCCAGAAAATTGCAAAATGCAGTCACTGAGCGTGCAACCATTGCCAACTGAAATTGCGCATTGTGCAATTTCAGCAGTCAGTCACCCTCCCAGACAACCCAAACTACCTTTTGCACGGTTCTAGCAGCTAGTCAGCCAACGTCCCAAAAAAAATTGCGCAATCCTTGTTAGTCAATCCCTAGGTATGTTGCATGTCGTTCCTCAAGTTTGCTTTGGTTTTCACTGACAGATTTCTTGCCATGCTTGTCGCTTTGTCTCCAGATCTTGCAGGTGTTCATTCGCCTCTTAGCAGTTCAAGATCAATGGCCTCCAAGAGAGCAGGATCAAAGGACACCGACAGAAGTGCAACTGGAGCAGCAATTGAGCGAGTGTCTACAAGTCTGCCGATCTATGAAGACACCAAGCTAATTGTAGGCAAGGACATCAAGCTGAAATGGCAAGAGGTCAATGATGCATTTGCAGGCACATTTGGAGAAGACCTCGAAGATCGCCAAGTATATGTGAACATTCATAAGTCTGGCTTGTACTAGATTGCATGTAGATACCCCGCGTTCCTGTGTGCGTACATGATACATTGGATCGTCTCGCACACCGATCCCGAGACGAGGACATTGAGCAGTGTCAGCGGGACGTATATTGCTACCTTTAGGGCATAGGATTATGATGAGATGTATCAGATGTCGGAGCCCGTGATCATCATGGAGACACCTTTCAGCTTACCCAGCAGCAATGCCAACTCCAGAGACATTTTGAAGAACTAGGTAAAGGAGCCGGCTAAATTCAGGATGACACCCAGGCAGATCTACAAGACAAAGATATTGCGGAAGGTGTATCAATACTTGGTCATATTTGCATGTCGATTGTATGGCCAAGAAAGCAAGGAAACCTTCCCACAAAGTTGGGTGATTGCGCTGGACCAACTGGCCAGAGAAGGCAAAGTATGCAATTGTCCGGCATGTTGGCTCATCAGCTGAAGGAACAGGTAACAAGTGCTCGACAACCGCTCAAAGGTATGCAAGCAGAGATCTACATGTTTGCCTACATCTTGGATGAAATTTGTGCTCAACAGGAGTTCTCGGGCTTGAAGTGGACATGGACACTAGTAGAGACTACTGTGAACACTTATTGTAAGATGTTGTTCAAATGCAGCTTCAGAGGAGTTATCACATGGCTGTCCAATCATTTTGTCATCCCGGTTCACAAGATGATATTCGAACAGGATCCACCCTGCATGTCAAAGACAACAATGGAAGCATTGATAAACATAGTTGATTGGTATGCCTCACTGTCCGACACCTTCATATGGATGTACAGCGTGGAGAAGCCTCCGCATGTTCTACCGAAGTTTGCCTTGGACATATTCATCATGCAGGAAGTAGTATATCACATCTCGGCAGCATTGACAGTTAGGCTGCACCAGAAGAAGAAGGTACCTTGGCCTGCGCTTCTGCTGTGCATTGGGTTATACGAGATTCGGAGTTTCAAGCATGCAGATGTCGAAGCAAAACAAATGAAGAAGTATCCCTTCGACCTCCGAAGTTACAATCCGTATGACTCGCATTGTCTTGTGAAAGATCATTGTGCAAGAGTACAGTTCACCTAGATCCATAGGACATGTCATTGGGCAGAGGAGGACCCATGGAGATATTGTTACAACTCCTCCAGACTCAATGAACCGGTCGGCTTCGTTGTGGAATGGATAGTGAAGCAACATGAAGCAGCGTCCCGGAGAGCAGCAGAAGCAGCAACAGCAGCAGAGGTGAACAAACTAGTGCGCGACAAGGGCAAGAGGAAGATTGTCGATCACATGGAGGAAGAGCAAAGCTGCAAGTTCTGAGCAGATCCACTTGTCGAGAAAGCAGCTATGGCTATAGAGGCAAAGAGGCAACATCGTGACAAGCAAAATACACAAAGGCAGAGAGAGAAACGAAGAATGGAGGAAACAAAGGAGTTGCATGAGTTGAAGGAGCAACTCTGGAAAGAATAGGAGCTGCGCAGACAAGAGAAGGAAGCGCAACAGAAACAGGTACAAAAGGGGGCGCAACTTGTTCAGACAGATGAAACAACATTTGTACAAGTAGTGGACTCATCAGAACAGCTGGCATCAGGCAAATAGGGTGAACCAATGTAGGAGCAGGACTTCGCTTAGGAGATAGAGCGAGCACCTAAACAAATGGATACAGATATGGAGTGACAGGAGTTAGAGCAAGACATCGACCTCATGCCCCACCACCATGAGGTCGACCCACCAGCTTCACCACATCCAGAAGACGAGCAAGTCCCAAGCGACCAAGGAGACATTGAGATCCTTGGAGATCAGTTGGAAGGAGAGATGCACAACATCTCATTTGACGAGTCTCAACATAGAGTTGTGAAATCTTGCAGAGTGTCAACTCTGGAAGATCATACATCTCCTGCGCAGTTCGAGGAACGAGTGATCGTGTCTGACGTGCGCAAACATCCAACAACATTGGTCGATGCCACCAGAGCATATGCCGAAGCCACTAGCTCGAGTGTTCACTTTCTGATAGCTGAGAACGAGCGAATGGCTAAAGAGCTGCAAATGGCCAAGTAAGGAGGAGAATTGGTTACAACATCCGCTCAAGCAAAATTGAAGAAGGCAATATTGGATGAAGATTGTCCCTTGACACAGTCATGCATGCGTTGTATTCCAAGTTTGGTACCGTGCATAAGGCAGTCGTCCATCTCAACGGATGGCAGTAGCGATGTGCTAGAAGAGCACGTATCTTGTCGAACGTGCATGCTATTGTTGATTACATGCGAACATGGATGATGAGATACAAGGGAGCCCTGCTTCACTTGCCTAAGATGATGAAGCCCGGAGCAGTCGAGCAAAAGGCATGCATCTGGAGTCAGATCTGTAACTATGAAGAGCTCCCGCAGAGCATCACTAGTCTATAGGCTTCCCATGCACGTGTATTCAAGAGTATGGATGTTGTGGTGCGTGCACATGCGATCCCATCTATTGGGACTCTCACCTAGCGAAGACAAAGGCACAGGTCCGACTAGAGCTTGACTCATACTTAGACGAGTTGATGCGCATAGCCACCAGCCCAGACTTGTCAATCAGTGCAAACATCATGCACAAGTATGTTGCTGGTCCGGCTGCGCTGAAGACAATGATGCGCATGCTATCAGACGCATTGGACGGAGGAGCCCGAGCAGTGTACCCGAATGCTATGGAGGCAAGAGTCAGGTTCCAGAAAGATGTCGCCTTGGAGTATACGGACACCGTTGCGGACTATCAATCTTGGCATTTGTTCGCTACTATCGATCATCGCGAGGATGTCGAAGAGTTGGACTTCCCACGGTTGTCTGAATCATAGTGATGTCTTGCACGGCTTGCTCAAGCCATTTTGTCTCACATGGGTACATGTGCATTGTAATGTAATGTCTTGTCAAGTGTAAGTTCAAGTGTCAATAGTTGAATGTAATAGTCATAGAGTAGATGAAGAGTCATGAGAGTAGATGAACTGTCACAAGGGGGGATGTCAAGGGCCACCCCACCCTTTACTATAAATAGTCCCTCATAACTCATTGTAAAGGATTTCGGTCAGCCAAGCTTCGATAGGAATATCTTAGAGAAAGATTGGACAGTATTATAACGTGCCTTGGCTTCTCCACTGCGTAGAGTTAGTATCTCTTTGGAGGAGCAGGCGGTTGTGGCTGTAACGTTCTGCTATCGGGACTAGTGGTTGGACATGGACGTATTGTATGACTGGAACTTACACTTCTTAATATAATAGAGCCAACACGTTTCATGCATATGTTGTATTATATTCTAGCTATCTTGTTTACTCTAAATAACATATGTATTTGTTTGCTTACGCATGCATGTATGGACTATTCTATATAAGTATGTATGAATCTTTCTGAAATGTGCTATTAGTTTAACCATCACTTTGGATTGCTTGCTAACTTGCCTTCAATGTTGTGATGCATCTTCGCTCGTGTGTTTCCTTCCAAGCCGCGTACTATTACAAGTTTCCAAAGGGCATACTCACCTCACCCTCAGTGTGTTAGAACCTCTCATGCACCTTCCTTGACTTATTGCAGCTGTCACACCCTTGCTACTGACAAGGAAATCTTACTTGCCTCTGTGCGAAACCGCGGTCAAGGCATTACCGTACGGCCCACTGTTGGGACTCCTACACCAAACAGTCTGAGGTCTAATTGGGACTTCTTATTGGGGAGATCCACTGACATGTTGACGAGTCCAGCACCGTCAACATAAGCATATATAGTGCTTATCAGATCTAACAACTTCTAAATTGAGAGATTGGTTGTTGAGAAAATATCTCAACAACCCAACTGCTCAACAAACCAATTCTTACTATTTGCTAAAGTAAGCATTATTTCCAAGTAGAAATATTAATAATGATGTCTAACTGTGGAAACTTACATTCTCAAATGTTTTGATGCAGTTCAGAAATTTTGTGTGTTAGAATTGTAAATTCTTGTAGTATTTCTCATTATGCTGTGTTCCATATTACTTTTGAAGATAAGAATTTGCAGAATTCACTAAATTACTATTCTGATCATATTTTCCTGACAGGTCAAGGCATGGATTACCGAGAAAGATATAGAGTCCCTCCGCTTGCAAATGGAGCTCCTAGATGAGGAGGAAGCGGTGCAGAGAAGGTACTATAGTAGACACTTGTATGTGTTTGCTTTCAGTGCTAATTCAGTCTTTCAGCTTGAAAATTCTTTTATAGGTACTCAATTAAGATATCCATTCTGCTTCACCCAGGAAAGCAGAAGAATGTGAGAGAAAGAATTTGAAGAAAGCGAAAAAGAAAGAATTGAATAAAAAATATAGCACAGATGTCAGTAATGAGGATTCCATCAAGTCCCTTGAAGTTGGGCTGAAAGATTCGAAGGATAATATGGTTGTCATTGATGAATACTCTAATCACCCCCTTGCCGATACAAAAGATGCATCTTCAAACAAAGAGAAATTTTCTTTTGAAATTGCTTGTGAAGTGCACGAAGCAGGTCATACAGATGGTATTGGCACTGATATAGAGCGCGTCATTCCACAAGCCCTAGAAGTTCATTCTGATCATCAACACAGAAAACCTGGCAATACAGAAAATCTTTCTTCACATAAAGATAAGTCTATTGTTGAAGATGCTTATGAAGCGGGAGATGCAAGTCATACGGGAGATATTGTCACAGATTCAGAGCACAGGGCTTCGAACTCATCTCCATAAGTTCATTGTAATCCACAGCAGTAAGAACCAGCAGATGTGGAAAATTTGTCTTCATGTGAGATGAATCTGTAGTTGAAGTTGCTTGCAAAATAAAAGATACAGGTCATACAGGACATATTGACACAGATTTGGAGAATAGGGCTTCTCACTCACATCTCAAAAGTTCTTTCTAATCCCAATTAGGGAGAGTCAGTCCATAAAAAGGATTTATTTTCACAAGAAGACAAATCTCCAGTTGAAGGAGTCTGTAAAACTTCATATGAAGCTAAACCTGTAATTGAAGACCTATATGGAAGAAATTAGCATCATTAGATTAAGTTTCTCATGTCATGACTCAGCTTTAGACACAAAAGAATCAATCCATCAGATCCAGATTTCAGTGCACATTACTGCAACAATTAAAGTATATTCAGATTCCGTTGGAAGATGCAGTTGAGCTACTGAGGTAAGCAGTTGCAAACACAAAAGCAACAATTTCCAAAATTCAAAATCTGTTGATGGAACATTTCATTATCTTGGTCATCTCTGATTCTAAATTGTTCCAATGTCATTTTTCTCCTTTCCTTCACTAGTCATCTCCTTCCTCTTTAGGGATAGCTTCATCAAATATTCAAGTGCATGTTTACCATTGTTACTTTAAACCTAAAACTTGACAACAAACTTTATTACCAGAAAAGGAAACAAAGCAGAATGAGAAACGGGGCAAGAGGATTCTGAGGGATAGGAAATCTGAACACACCCCTGCATATAAGATGCATATCAAATTGATTAGTGATGTATTAATGTAGTGAGCAAGACAGAAAGGGGAATGACCAAGAATAAATTTCTGGTCATGTTTAGATGACAAAAAAGGTGAAATACTGATGTCTAATGCCCATGAATAACCAAAAAGAAGTCAATGAGATTGGTATGTACACTTCAAACAATGTCTCAAAGAAGCACCTAATTGTGTAGGGTAAATACTAAAAACAAACCCACAATGAGTTTGCTACATGCAAGGGAATATGAAGTTTAGTGAATGCAAAGCTTCTCCTGAGAATACCTGGAAAACCTTCAAGCATTGCGTTCCAACTGAGATCAACTTTGTTGTTTGTGTCCTATATGATTATTTGATTATGGTGGTTTAGTAGATAAATGGTTAACCTTTAACTGCCTACTATCCTATTTCCTGTCGAATATATGTTGAAATTTTATCCAGTACATTCTGTTTGATTTGTAAAACCTTTCAATTAGGATGGAACAGTTCACTTCTTTTCTACTTGCAAAAGAGATTTGGGTTTTGTTGCAATTCTGTCTAGGTTTGGTTCCCTAAGGAAACCTCTTAGAGCATTGGCTTTTGGATGTAATGAGAAATTTGATTTATTAAAGAGTTCTGTTCCAGCAATTTTTAATACGTAAGGGGACAATGTCGTTGCATATATGGCTTTGTTGCAGGAATTTGGATAACACCAAGAAAAACATAAGCTTTTTCTGCCATAATGAGAAAATATATTCTCACCTCCTCAAATTACAATTAGTGAATCTGAACATATAAGTTGAAGTCTTTGAAATTTTTTGCAGTTGGAAGGACCAATATAAAGACTTAGAATGTGCATATAAATGGGAATGAATCTCAACCATATATGCTGATAATTCTGGGAGTAAGGTGACACTCTTGCTCCCTAGGAACATGGTATTGTAACATGGTATTTTACAAGCATGTGGTGTGCACTACAAGAAAAACTTGTTGCAAAGATTTTTGGTGTTACAAGATGAGCAAATCTATTTAAAAAATTTCTACAAAAACCTCCATTAAGGAAAGTAGAGGTTTTTAGTGAAGATTTATTGTAGTTAGAAATATGGGTAGCCAAAGCTTTTAGCACAGGTTATTTCCTTCAGTGCGTCCAATATAGAATGGCACACTGACGTGCCACTATTTAAAATACATTGATGCATATTATATACGATAGATACATTGATGAATGTTACATACGATAAAGCACCATCTACTATATTTTGTTAAGCATCGGTGCTCTAAATCTACTTGTGCACTGCAAAATCTCAATTACAAAACCTATAACAAAAACGGCAATAGTAACAGTATCATTGAATGTATCAATGTTGGTGTTTTGATAAGGAGCAATGGTGTGCTTACTATAGTTATACCAATTAAAAATGCACTAATTCACATTAACCACATAAATGTTTGTGTTTTATAAGTAACATTGATGTTGCCATGCATACAAATAGTTGTTTCTCTTTTATATTCTTTTAAATTCAACAAAGTTGTTTCCCTTGATGATGGGTGTTCACTTGAAACTTTGGAGACGTTCCAAATCATTCACACGAGTAATTTCCAAAAAGCACCACTTCTAACATAGCTATTACAAATTGCTCGTAACATATACTTAAAACCTATTTCTAATCTAATGTCAATGAAACATTTAAATGGCCCTTCTTTGTATGTGAGCACTATGTAAATAAAAACATAGATAGATTATTGTAAATTAATTGAAATATAAAAATAACAACAGATGTGAAATTTTAAGGAAAAGAAAAATACTCACAAATTTTGCAATCAATGATTTTGTCTGGTTGTTCCATCTTAAGTGATAATTGGATTCTATTTTTGTTTTTCCTATTACAAAGCAATTATTTCATATGATAAAATTCATTACACATAAAAAAAAAAAATCAATGTTTACATTTGTCTTGTTGTCTTGTCTTATATGATGATTAGATCCTATTTCTGATTTTCCTAACACAAAACAAATTGAATATTCCATGTAATAAAACTCATTACACTTAAAAAAATGTTTTTGTATGTGATGTTGTCCCATCTTATGATATGATTGGATACCATTTTGCACATGAGTGCACAGTTCAGCAGTTGGGGCAGTCGGCTTACTCGCACCCCGCCCGCGATCGATCCTCCTTTTTGTTGCCACGCTGCAGCCTATACTGTACCATTGCGAATGTATTCCGGTTGATGTGACAGATTGGATGTGACGGATGTCAGCTAGACTGATATGTATATATGTACAAAAAAAGAGGGCCCAATATCGCTTCTTTTGGGAACTAGCCCCTCCCTTTAAAAAAAAACAATTTGAATATTTCATGTGATAAAACTCATAACACATTAAAAAAGATCAATGTGTCCATCTATTTTATGAATGTCATTGTTGGAATAACTCTTTGTGCGATTCAATTACTATTAATTCTTTGAACATTTTTTTTACATTTTTTAACATCGCTATGAACATATTTCATGTATATTCATATGGTATTCATAAATAATCTTTAATTTCCTAATATTCTTGAAAACAAATGAATCATTGTTTCTAGGTAGTATAACAAGAATATTAACTTGGTAATTATTTGGAGTGATATTTACATATTATAGAAAAATGTTTTAATAATAATCTTTTTAAAATTGTCTTTTTTTATTTATTTATTGTTCGCCTTTTTATTGAAAGTGTCATTGAATTAATGTCCATTGCTTTGGAAGCATTTTTTGTAGCATAAATATAACATGATTCTTGGATTCATTGAATTAATTGGACTGTAAATGAAAATAATTTCCATTTGTTCTTTTCACTATATTTGTAGTATTATATATATTTTGTCTTTGTTATTAACTTTCAACACTAGAGTACAATATCGTTGTGACATGATTGTTTATCACATTTTTCCTCTTTTTGCTTCACCATTGTCAATTCATCACAAGTTATCAATATATCTTGGTAACCAAGTTTCCCATTGTAAATTTGCATTTGACGATTTATCATTATGCATATAACAATAGTTATATTGTTTTGAATATAATTTATATAAGAATTGTTGAGTGTACATATATGCGTGATTGTCACAAACGATTCATGGATGGTCATGTCTCATTAGACATGCCTGTTTAGTAATAATTACTAATTAATGTTTATTAATTAATCATTATTATATTTACATTATTTTTATATAAATTATATTCATAATAGACATCCATCGTAGGACAAGTTATTTATAATAATATTTGAATACAAGTGAAATGATGGATGTCTTTGTTTTTGAAGTGTTATAAATATTATTGCAGTATACAAACTTTATTCGTAACCTTGGTATCAGAGTTGTTCAATCCTCTGGCCACTCAACCATTGTAGAGAACCAATTCTATCTGACCTTTAACCATCAATCTTTTATCAACCTTGTTGTTGTGCAAATTGAAATGTTTCATGACACAAATTTGGAGTTTATTCTTTTCCCATTAGGCCTTTGGCCATGTAATTAAAAAAACAAAAAAAAAACAGGAAAAAAAACAAAAGAAGGCAGATCGGGGAAAAAATAGGAGAATATAGAAAATTTGAAAAAAAATGTCAAAAAATAAAAATAAAAAATGTATATAAAATTAAATAAAAAGGATTTCATAAAGACATGGAATATATATAAATTATATATATATATAATATATATATAATAATATATATATTAAAAAACCAAAAAAAAAAAAAACTTTACCTGGCAATTGCAATTGAAGTTGCTATCTACATTAGAATCGTCGTTGGTTTTTCCATGACACGCTTCCACTAAAGCATGATGCCACACAACCGACACTATCCAATTGCCATCATCGCCTGACCAAGACCATCCAACTTTGCATTCACAGCGCCTAACTGTCTATCATTGCCAACGATGCTCATGTCGCCTCTGCATGAGTAGCCATTATCCTGAATGAGTAGCCATTAGAGCTCATATGTTTTACTGTCGAGTTTTGAGCTAGCGCAAATAAGCTTGACTCACTCGCTAATCCACGTTCTATCCATTGATCGGTCGCTTGACATTATCAGGCCTTGTCACCCGACACTTCCCGTTAGTCGTTGTTCCTTGTTCCCCATCAAACATCATGTATCTTATCAACCTTGTCTTCCCATTGTGTCGTTTTGATTAAAACGACACAATGGGAAGACAGGGTTGATAAGGTACATGGAAAAAAATAAAATTATTATGGTATTTTGATTAAAAAGAGAATAGAGTCTAATTCGGAAATAAAGGGAGGACGATTTTCCTATAAAGGTATTTTAATCACACATCGCAAGTTATTCACATTAAAAGGGAATATCCAAGGGAAAATAATTAATATTATTATCAATACAAATAACTAGGAAAATTACATAAATATTAATTTAACGAATCACCTATTAATTTCAAATGCCAATATAGGCAAAGAAATAGATAATTTTGGTGAAAAATATGAAATTAATGATTTACAAGTGACAATAGATCCTTATGAGTTCATATCTCAATTTTGTGTTGTAACTGTATTTGACAGAGAGGTTGACATAATTCTTGGTTGACCCTGGGTTTAAAAATCAGGTAGATTCATGTTAAACATAGAGAAAAAAATTGATGTTTTCTTAAAAGAAAAAGATGATCACATTCTAAGACATAACAATGAAGTGAGAATCAATAATGCCCTCATCAGAAGACTTTAAAGATGTTATGAAATTGATGTCTCAAAATAATCAAAACACAACATCGGAGAAACAAAAAGATCTTGATGAGGTCATATCCAATCAAAATGAAGAAAATTATTGTTAAAGATCATAACCATAAACTACTTGCACAAGTTAGGAAGTGTAAAGATAAGAAACACAACTTAGAACAAGAAAAGGAAAGTCTCAAGGAGGAATTCAACAAGAATCTATCATAAAAGGAAGAAGAAAATTTACGTTCAAAAACCTTTAATCAAAAGTTATTAGAACAAATTATAAATTTAAATGATGAGAAGCTTAAAAGTCAAAATATTGAAAATAAGGTTGATGCATCAGAAACCAAAGAATTCTTAAGTCTCAAAAATCATAATCAAAGCCTACTCATCAAATTAAGAAACTTAAGGATGATAAGAAATCACTGAAAAACAAATTAGAAGAACTAATCATAAAAGAAGTAATAAAGTCTTTATATGTAATGGTCCAAGCTGAAGAAAAAAGAACAAACACAGATTCCATTAATCTCATTGTTCAGACAAATCCAAATCCAACTGAAGTGAAGACGTACTCAAAAGTTGCAATACAAATGATGGAAATTCCAAGTGATGATTCAGTAGACAACTCAACAACATCGGTACCTAAATAAAATTAGGAAATTACGACACACATGATAAGGGAAAGCCAAACCAGAAAAACTCCTTATCAACATCTGAAACATAGGAACAAACATCTTAATGAGGCCCACTTATATATCTAGGAAGGCATCTCTTCGTGGAAACTCATGTCCCATTAGAGATGTCTCTTCAGTACTAATTATTAATTAATCATTACTATATTTACACTATTTTTATATAAATTATATTCATAACAATGTCTTTGTCTTCGAAGAGTTCTAAAGATTATTGCGGTATATGAACTTTGTTCATAACATATATATAATGATATCTTCGTCTGCAATAGTTTAAAAACTACTCAAGCCCTGATAAGTCATGGCTTCATCCTTGCAACCACTATTGTCAGTAAAAACCCTAGTGTCATGATTCACTGAAATATCAATTATAAAAACCCCAAAGATTATTGCTTTTCATTCAAATATAACGCGAGAGAATCCAAATCTCTCAAATTCAAGGATTCAATCTTTATCGGTTATTATATCACTTGGCATGAAAGCACTTCCTTGCAATTACATAAATAAAAGTAAAATTCATAACCACACCTAACCTTTTTATTTTTAAATGCATTGTCAATTACAGAACCATAACTATCTTGTCTTTAAGACATGCAATACTATAACTACTATTGCAAATCATACTAGTAATGTATTTAACAAAATGTAAAACCATGGGTGTAAACCCACAAAGCCATGGTACCTAATAATTCCTAGATATTTTTTTCTTGTTGGAAAACCATGGATATCAACACACTTGTTCCTTCCCATATAAAACCATGTTTACCTACATGAACTATGAATATTCTTATTATTACAAATAATACAAATTCAACTATCATTTTTGTCCATCTTTCAAATGCATTATACAAATCCATGTTTATTTACTTTTGTTATTAAATATACAAAAGTTTATTGAAATATCTCAAGTTAATGGACTATAGTAATTGTTAATTGAGAATAGCATAATTTATTATTTGGATATACTATTTGATTTAATAAAAGTTAACTAATATTATTTCGATTATCAGTTAAATTTTACCTTTGGCATTAGAATATAGGTAATATAAAAAAATAAATCATCATAGTTAAATTTTACCTCTTCGCATATGAACAAGGCGATCTTTTCAAAAGAAATCATAATAGTTAATTCTACCTCTCCGCACAAGAACAAGGTAATCTTTTCAAAAGAAATCATCTTAGTTAATTCTACCTTTGTGCACAAGAACAAGGTAACATTTTCAAAAGAAATCATCATAGTTAATTCTACCTCCGCGCTTAAGAACAAGGTAATTTTTTTCAAAATAAATCATCGTACTTAAGAACACAGTGATATTTTCAAAATAAATCATCGTAGTAAATTCTATGTATGTGCACAAGAACAAGGTCATATTTTCAAAAGAAATCATCATAGTTAATTCTATCTTTGTGTACAAGAACAAGTTAATCTTTTCAAAAGAAATCATCCTATTTAATTCTATCTTTGTGCACAACATAGTAATTGAAAAATAGTTAACAAACTTGCCACACACCTTCACTTATATATTTGTACCCCTTGTTATTTGAGGACATTTCTTTTGTAGGTTTGAACAGGGAGAGCTTTTGAGCATCCCAATGATTCCAAACTAATAAATATTTACATGACACGCAAGAGGAGAATTTGAAGAGGGCCCAAAATAATATTTGACCTTCAAAGATTTAGTTGTCTTTCATATATTCCTGTTGACGGTGTTGGACCCGCCAACATTCATGGGATCTCCTTGATATGAAGTCCCAACTAGACCTCAAACCATTTGGAGTAGGAGTCGCAGTAGTGGGTGGTAGTGTAATGCCTTGACCGTGGTAGCACACAGAGGTAAGTACGATAACTTTGGGTGAGAGAAACTGTATGACCTTGCAGAGAGTTAAGTGCGATGCATGAAGGTTCTAACACACGGAGGGGAAAAGGAAATGTGCCACTTAGAAGCCTGTAATAGTACGCTGCTTGAAAGGAACACATGAGAGGAATGACATCACAAGTTAAAATGCATAATAGTCCACAAATTAAAGTGACGAGTTAATCCAATAACACGCATTCAACAAGATTCATACAATTGCATACAATTTAGTTCATAAGAAAATGTGTAAGTCAAACAACATACATTTCTAAAGCAACTAGAATAGTCCAACTACATTAATAACATATGCATGAAATCGTGTTGGCTCTTATATTATTATTATAAGTGGGAGTTCCATCCATACATACATCATTGACTACCTCCAGCCCCAATAATGGAACATTACAGTTAAGAACACCTACTCCACCAAAGAAGTATACTCGCTCTACGCTATGCAGAAGCCAAGGCTCTTCACAATACTCCTAAGCATTCTCTAAGCCTAAGCCTAGCCAAAATATTGGCTCCCAAAAGCTCGTTCTATGAGTTATGGGGTTCTATGTATAACAAAGGGTGGGGTGACACTTGACATTCCCCTTTGTGATCCTTTGACTATCCTCATGACTCTTCAACTTCCTTACAAGTAAATCATTACATGAAATGATGGCCTTCCACATTCCACTAATGACACTTAGAATTTCACTTACAACATATTTACAAATAATATTGCATTTTCCACATGCACCCATGTAAGAAAAAATAGACTAGAGACAGCCTAACAAGAAAAAACACCATGATTCCAAAGTTTAGGGAAAGACCAACTCAGAAACCTCCACTTGGTGCTTCTCGGTCACATATTGATGCCAAGCTTGGTAATGCATGATGGTGTCCCCAAACTGTTTTATGGTGTCTTTCTGAAAGCGAACTTTTTCATCCATTGCATTTGAGTATATGGTCTTGGAACTTGTATCCAACTCTTTCTAAAGCATGTGCAACATGATGTTGACCTTGACAGGACCACCGATGTACTTTTGCATATTGTGTGCATTCAACTCCAAGTCTTCCCTGGTGGCCTCTCATCTTAGCTGCTCCACGTACTCATTGATCTCTAGTCAGATTTGGTGCTTGGATCTTGCATCAACGAGGGAACCGATTAATGGGATCATGTGCTTTCTCACAATGGCATCCAAACTGTTGTACAACCACAAATATGAGGCCTGTATGTGGTTGATTAATGGGGCGAGCTCCTCATAGTTATAGATCAACATTTAGACCTTTTATTTCTCCAGCTCTGCATGTGGCTTCATCTTCTTAACTAAGTCAAGTGAGGCCCCTTTGTACCACATTTTCCACTCTTGCACATGGGTGATGACAACATGTATGTTCTTGAGAGTTTGAAAAAACTCTTCGCTCCGTTGCTATAGGCCATGTACATAGGCAAATGCTTTATGAATGATGAAAAATCTGTCATAGAGGTTTTGCATGGTACCCTCAAGTGTTGATACTTTAGCGCGTATCGCTTTCCTCATTTCTCCCATTGCGGAAACTGCATTCTGCATTGATGCTCAAAGTTGTTCTCCCTCTTACCTAGCAGCCTACAAGTTCTTTACCAGTTGTTCATTCTCAGCCATTAGGTACTTAACATTTGATCTTGTTACTTCGACATAGGCCAAGTTGGAATTGACAAGGGCAGTCGGAAGCTTCCTGGTGTCTAGCACTATCAACCTTTCCTTAATGAATGCAGGTGATGCATCATCATCCGGAAAGTGCTTCCTTCACACCTATACAATCTTCTTCTTCAACTTGTTGAATGATAGATTGTACACATCCATGACCAGATCATCATCAAGGAGAACAACTTCTCCTTTCTCGCTTGGGGCTGGTTCTGACACTGGAGGTGGAAGATACTGAGAGATGACCTTTGGTGATCTAGCCATAAGGTCAATATCTTCATTTTGTGGCTCCTATTCCATCTCCATGTATGTCACTTCAATCAGTTGCTCAATCTGTTGAGCAAGCTACCAATCCTACATTTGTTCACCCTCTTCCTCCGTTGCTGGTTGTTCCGACTCATCAACCTATATGGGTGATGTTTGTTCTATCATGGTTCCTTTCCTTTGTTCTTCTTCCTTTTTATGCTTCTCTTCTCTTTCTCTCCACCTCAACTCTTGTTCTTCCTTCAACTTCTTATTTGTCTCCTACAGCTTCAATTTTTTTTCCCGCAACCTCTGCTTTTCTCTCTTCCTTCACTATGTTCTCTTCATCTATTGCTCCCTATTTTCTTCCACTACCAAAGCTTCCTTCTCTGTGATTGGATATTCCTCCATCTTTCATATTTTCTCTACCTCTAGGTTCTCAGAAATCTTATTATTTCCCTTGTCCTACACTGGATTATTTCCTATTGTTACTGTTGTTTTTGCTACTGAGGTTGTTATCTCCAGATCATCCTTCCAAGTTGTTTCTATATTGATCAGCTCATGGATTTTGGAGGCATTGTAACATTACCTCCAAGGGTCCTCCTCTGGCCAATGAAATGCCTCGTGGATTCATGGAAAATACAACCTCGCACAATGGTCCTTGAAAATACGGTGGGGATCATATGAATTAAATTCTTTAGTGTTGAACTCAAATTTCACTATTTCCTTAGCCTCAACACTTGTATCCTCCAAGCTCTTCATCTCATATAATCTGACCCGCAAAGGAAGAGTGGGCCATGACGCTTTATTCTTCCTATGCAATCCTGTTGACAACCCTATGGAGAGGTGATATGAAACTTCTTACATGATTAGTTTGTTAGTGGCATACCTTGGTAGAACATGTGAATGTTTCTCTCCATCAAACACTCTGATGAAGGTGCCACCTGGTGAGACATACCAATTTGCAACGTTTATTATTTCCTCCATTGCTTCTTAGTACATGCAAGGTGGATCCTACTCAAAGATAAGATTGTACAATGGGATGATAAAATGGTCAGTTAGCCTTGCCATCACTCCTCGACAACTGCAGTTGGAAAAAAACTTGCAATAGAGGTTGATGATAGTCTATTTTGGTTTCCATGTCCATCTCATGCCAGGGAAATGTTGTTGGGCACAAATTTCATCTTGTAAGTATGCAAACATGTAAAACCTTGCTTGCTCATTCTTGGGTGGATTTCGAGCGTTAGTCAGATGTATCTTCAACTTATGAACCAAAAAATTTGACCAGTTGAATGGATTCCCATCATTCACTAATTGGTCTAGTATGACTACCCACCCTTCAGGAAAGGTTTCTATGTTCCCTTGACCATATATTCTGCAGGCAAAGATGATCAAGAATAGATAAGCCTTCCTAAGGGACTTTGTATTGTAAACATGAATGGGTGCCTGTTTAAATTTTGACATCTCTTTCACCCAACTCTTAACAATATCTCTAGTGTTCAAAAAGATATGGGTGACATGAAAAAATGAGTCCATGTGCTTCACCGACTGGGGTAAATGATACATCTGCTGAAATTTCTATGCTTTGAAGGTGGCAAGCTCTATCCCACTAGCACTGCTCAATGTCATAGTCTGTTCATCTCTATGTGAGACAATCCAATTGATAATGTATGCACATGGGAAGGCGGGGTACCAGCATGCAACATTGGATAGGCTTGATCGTTGGATACTAAGATAAACATGTCGGTCCTCTAACTCTTCCTTGAAGTTCTTTGTGAAAGTATCTTTGATTTGCTTCCATTTCAGTGTTGTACCCTTCTTAATGAACCACTGAGTATATGCATAAACTAGTAGATCAACTGATATCTGCTCAACTACTTCCCCAATATTTCTCTCAGTGGTTTCCTCTGATGCAACTCTCTTAGATGCCATGTTAAATATATCTGCTAGAGAGATTCTCAACAAATGTTGTACTTGTGGGACAGAGAGGACACTCATAGCAAGCTAATGTTAGCTTAAAAACCAAAGAAAATTCAAGACAAGATCAAGCAACAAGTCGGGCTAATGATGGGAAATATTGCACAATTTTGGCTGACATAGGTCACTAGCTAACTATGGGAACTGTTCATTTCATAGTTCCAACAATTAGTTAGGAAGGTTGATGACTAGAAGTCGCAATGCACAATTTAGTCTTGGGCCAAGGCCAGGAGAGACTGCACATTATGCAGTCTTAGTGTCCAATCTAGGAGGCTGACTCCTAGAATTGCATAGTGCACAGTTGGAGCTAGGCCAGGACATGCTCTATGCACTTCTAGAAGCCAAGGTAGAGGCAAAGATCCCAAATTGTGCAGTGCATGCAGTGAAGTGTGAGATCTAGGCAAGGGCACCCAGATCTACCCAAGGGGAGTGTGAAATCAAGCAAATATGAAGGATGGTTTGATGATGAGTGCATATTTGACTAAGTGTTGATGCATGCATGTGAAACAAGTGTAGGAATCAACTAAATTGGAGGAAAATGAATCATGTGAAGAGAGTCGACGCAACGACGACTGTTGGTGCAAAAACAAGGTAACACATAGGACTCTTGGGAAAGGCAATCTGAAACTTGAATTTTTTTTTTCTACACAGGGGTTTCACTCAATGAACCTTTGACCTATCACATGTGTTCCTAGAATATTAAACAATACCCTTAATTTGATTACATATTGGAAAATACCCCTAAAAATCACATTATTTATCCCCCTACCAATACAAACACAATACACCTTCCCAATTTAAAAAACCCCTACTTCCACTAGATATTGTAGGTATCCATTTTTTCATTAACATTTTTTATACCCCTTTATATTTTATCAATAGTTTTGAGCTCCATTTTTTATAACTTCCAATATAAAAACCCTTTACCCCCTATATATCCCCCAAGATATTATGTTATTTTTTTCTCAATATAAATCCCCCAATATGAACCCACGTGGTATGGTATTGCTCCCCCAGTGAAGCTCCCATGCATTTCTACAAGATAAACAACAAAAAGCGATAGAAAAGAGGCAAAAGACTAGAAAAGAAAAACTCACCCGGAAAAGTGACGACGATCACACTGAATGCTCCTTGATCTCTTCAAGAATGCTAGAGCTCCAATATCGAGTGTGAAAATTATCTCTGGCAGCGTTGATTAAATAGATTTTTTCAAGTTAGGGTTTATGATGTGCATGCCAAAAATCAAGGAAAAAGCAACAATTGGCGAAAGTTTCCAATAACTCAAGTGCCTCCTTCAGGTTGCTAGAAATAGATCCCTATTTTTTAGGGATGATTTTTTCCTTTTTCCTTTTTTCTTTTTTGGGAGAAACTGCCATGCATTGCCTAGAAAGATTGCACAGTTCTAGGAAGAGCATGGCAACTCTCTAGCTCATGCATTGTGCAGTTTCTGAGCACAATGGGTTTTGTGCAATTTATGGGATGAGTGGCTATGGGCTGCCTCTCATGTCTACGCAACTTCCCATCTCAAAGCTGGATTCCATCCAATACTATGCATTTTTGAGCTCAAGGCTCATTGGTAGTTAGGACTGCGCAATTCCCAAGAGAAAGGCAAATTTCACTCAAGAATTGCATAGTTCTATAAGGCATGCCCGAAACTATCGAAAGACCAAGTGAAGATATCAACTTGTGGGTTAGAAAATGAACTATGTGAGAAAACATACACCAAGATGAAAATAATAAGGTTTATTGGAAGCACAAGTACATGGGTCAGTGCAAGATGAGTTTTTGTGGTTTAAAAGGGAGGCTCCAAAACGAAGCATAGGCAAAATTTTGGAGGGTGGTTGTAGTTGCTACAACATTGGCGACACACTACTTTGTATCGTGCAAAGGGAGTCTAAGTCTTTCGAAATTATTGTTCAGTTCTTCGATTATCATAGCTTCTTCACTTAGCTTGAGTTAAAGATGTATTCCCTACCATTCTCTTTATCGGAAACACACATACCAATCCATGTCAAACTAAGTTGTTTTGATTGGGGATGAGGGGTATATAGATGCACAAGTAAAATATATTGTTAGAGTTTTAGTTTCATCTTTGGTGTTACTTCGTTGCCAGCAGGCCTAGACAGTACCCCATCGTAGTCACTTCAGGAACACAAACATCGCTTCGCTACCAACGAGCCTGGATATTACCTCGATGGAGTTACTTACTTCACCTCTCTGCACAGGAAGTATTTCTCTTCTTTCACCCTTTATTTCATTTTTTTCATTTTTCAAAGAACTATGCATTAGCACTTATTTATTTCATGAGGCGGAAGAGGGATCTCGACTTATTGAGAGAAGATGTTATCCCTTCAAAGAATGATATTTATATATACCTCTAACATACTTGTTAAGGTTTCCCTCCTCTCCTTACTCTAGTTGACCGAGTTGACAAGGTTAATTGAAAATAGAAAATTGATTAGAGTAGGCGGTACTAGTTAAGAGTTGAAGCCTCGTGATTCCAACACAACTCTCTTTGAAAGGAATGTAATTTCCATCAAGGTATCATCGACTAGAAGAAATACAATATTCACATGAAGAGAGGGAATAGATAGATAACCAAGTGTTGATAGTTGTACAAGTTGCTCTTGGAATTCACCCTATTTGTCTAAGAAGCCAAAAACATTTTCATGCAGAAACTCACCTATGGGTGAAAAAGAAACAAAAAAAGGAAAGAAGGAAGACAAAGCAAAACAAAATAAGAAAATTAGGAAACAAACAAGAGAAGAAAACACTACTCCTACTCCTAACCTAAGCAGATCATATGCCAACTCACGTAAAGCGATACTTCCAATGCAGCCATTAATGCATTGGTTGGCCCATGAAGGTGAAAGCATGATCGAAAAGAAATATATACCAGTAAAACAACACACAAGAAATATACAACAATTTAAACCAATACATTCTAAGCTTGAATGCATCCATAGAAAAGTAAAGATGGAAAGCACATGAAAGGCACTCTGCGGATGTATCATGGTGTCCTATCACATTATGTGTGGAAGACAATCATGTACACACCTTCGAACTTGAAAAATGAGCAAACATAAATAAATAAGAAAAAAAAAATCGCAACAGTGCTTGCTACGTAGGACTCCTCCAATGCTTGAGCAATAGGATCGTGTGATTCCAGTGGAGGATGCGAAAATGGTAAGATATATTTATTTTCAATGTAAACAACAGAGTGATGAGGAGCTTGGAAAGATTAAACAAATTTCTTATCAAAAGTGGAACTAACGACAAGGGTACGAGAACCTGACATAACCATCAACGCGGGATGAAGTGCCTCAACAACTTGAGGAGTTTCCAATTCATCAAAATATAGATCATCAAAGACCAGTGGCTTAGAAAGTTCAATAATAGGAAAATCAAAATCATGATCAGATGAATGAATAAAAAGATCACTACAACTATGATCAGAAAATTCAAGGTGATGTACAATTACATCCTCATGGTCTGACAAATCGTATGGAGGGTATGAGGGAAAATGATAAATTTCACCCTCTATGTTTTCGGAAAGGTAAGATGAGAGATTGGGAGGATTAGGGAAGATAGATTTTTCCTCTTCACAATCAAATGAAAAAAAGAATCATGGAAGATGGCAGGATAAAGCGAATGAGGTGCGGATAGAATGAGGTCATCCTTCACCGCATATTCTTGTTCAAATTCCCACACATATTCATCAAAAATGATATCGCAGGTTGGTTTTTCAATACCAACTCCATCCAGAACTTGATCCTCGTAAACATCACATATGAGATTCAAGACGGATGAACAGAACACACCAAAATCTGGAGGATCAAAGGACCAAAGGACGAAGGTTGAGGAGATAATACCACATGAAAACCATTGTGGTTACAATCCAAATCTTCGTAGAAATTTTGAGCAAGTGGGGTAGGAGGAGACGGTGACAGATCAATAGGTGGATTCTCAAATTCTCCCACCTCAACCTATGGAGCTAGAGTTGTTTGATGATAAGGGGATGGAGGGTCACGTGGAAGTTCTAACACCAAGGTATTTTGGGAGAGGTTCGAAAGATTTTAACTCATGAATATTCTCAGAAACGTGAACAAGATATTGAAATATTTCCTCGAGAAATTCCGATTCGACTTCATCTTTACTAAATTCGTAACAATAGTGAAGAAAATGATCATGAAAATCTTGAAGAGATTCATCAGGTGCTTTTTGCAATTTTAATTTTTTTTTTTTTTTTTTATTAAGGGATTTATTGTCACAAAGAATGAAAGCATGACATAATTCTATAAACAAGTGATTAAAAGAGTGTATAGAGGTTGTAGGCAATGTATGACACCATTTCTTTGTGTGCCCTTCAAACGTGAAAGTGAAAAAACCACAGGCAATGTCATCTGATGAGACATCATGCATGTCATAGAAGCTAGCAAAAGCGACTATGTGCTTGAACAAGGTTGCTCCATCCTCGCCATTGAAATTATCTCTATACAAGCCATCTATAATCCTTGCTGACACTTTAAAATCAACAAATTTAGAGAAACATGTTGGGGTTATGATTTGGAAAGAAGTCATTAAATATGTGCCTAAATTCAAAATAGACTTCAAGGGCACAGCTTGTCATTTGGCCCTCTTTCTAACACTAGAAATGTTGACTGTGCTGGACCTGCCAACATTCAAGGGATATCCCCGATATGAAGTCCCAACTATACCTCAAACCATTTGGAGTAGGAGTCCCAACAGTGGGTGGTAGTGTAATTCCTTGATCATGGTAGCACACAAGGTTATGTACGATAACTTTGGGTGAGAGAAAGTGTGTGACTGTGCGGAGAGTCAAGTGCGATACATGAAGGTTCTAACACACGGAGGGGAAAAGGAAGTGTGCCCCTTAGAATCCTGTAATAGTACGCAACTTGAAAGGAACACATGAGTGGAATGACATCACAAGCTAAAATGTAGAATAGTCCACAAATTAAAGTGATGAGTTAATCCAACAACATGCATACAACAAGATTTGTACAATTGCATACAAAGTAGTTCATAAGAAAATGTGTGCTAAACAACATACATTGCTAAAGAAACCAGAATAGTCCAACGACATTAACAACATATGCATGAAAGCGTGTTGGCTATGATATTATTATTATAAGTGAGAGTTACATCCATACATACACCATTGATGACCACTAGCTCCAATAGTGGAACATTGCAGTCAATAACACCTACTCCTCCAAAGAAGTATACTCACTCTACGCTATGGAGAAGCCAAGGCTCTTCACAATACTCCCAAGCCTTCTCTAAGCCTAATCCTAGCCAAAATCTTGGGTCTGAAAAGCATTTTCTATGATTTATGAGATTCTATTTATAACAAAGGGTGGGGTGACCCTTGACATTCCCCTTTATGATTCTTTGACTATCCTCATGACTCTTCAACTTCCTTACAAGTAACTCATTACATAACATGATGACCTTTCACATTCCACTAATGACATTTGGAATTTCACTTACAACATATTTACAAATAATATTATATTTTCCACATGTACCCATGTAAGAAAAAATAGGCTAGAGACAGCATAAGAAGACAAAACACTTGATTCCAAAGTTTGGAGAAAGACCAACTTGACAACCTCCACTTGGTGCTTCTCGGTCACATATTGATGCAAGCTTGGTATTGCATGATGGTGTCCCCAAACTATTTGATGGTGTCTTTCTGAAAGTGGACTCTTGCCTCCATGAAATTCGAGTATATGGTCTTGGAACCTATATCCAACTTGTTCTAAAGCATGTGCATCATGGTGTTGACCTTGATAGGACCATCCTTCTACATGTCATGCACGTTCAGCTCCAAGTCATCCCTGGTGGCCTCTCATCTTATCTCCTCCATGTACTCATCGATCCCTAGCTAGACTTGGTTCTTGAGTCTAGCATTGGTGAGGGAACCGATTGATGGGATCTTTTTCTTTCTAACCATGACATCCAAACTGTTGTATAGCCACATATATTAGGCCTATATGTTGTTGATGAATAGGGCAAGATGCTTGTAGTTCTGGATCAACATATGGACCTTTTCTTTCTCCATATTTTCCTGTGGCCTCATCTTCTTAACTAAGTCAAGCAGAGCCCCTTTGTATTGCATTGTCCACTTTTGTACATGGGTGATAGCAGCATGTATGCTCTTGAGAGTTTTAACAAAATATTTCCTTCATTGTTGTAGGCCATGCACATGGACAACTTCTTTATGCACAGTGAAAAATCCATCATAGAGCTTCTGCATGGTACCCTCAAGTGTTGCTACTTCAGTGAGTACATCTTTCCTAATTTCTCCCATTGTGGAAACTGCATTCTACATTGATGCTTGAATTTGTTCTATCTCTTGCCTGGTAGCCTGCTAGTTCTTTTCCAGTTGTTCATCAGGTACTTAACATTTGAGCTTATTTCTCCTGCATAGGCCAAGCTAGCTTCGTTAATGGAAATTGGATCCTTCCTGGTGTCTGACACTATCACCCTTTCCTTGATGAATGTA
This sequence comes from Pinus taeda, assembly GCA_000404065.3. Classification (NCBI taxonomy): domain Eukaryota; kingdom Viridiplantae; phylum Streptophyta; class Pinopsida; order Pinales; family Pinaceae; genus Pinus; species Pinus taeda. The sequence goes on from APFE031392042.1 coordinate 78,372, forward strand.
GTTGATGCATGATCATTTGGAAAGTGCTTCCCTCGTGCATGTACAATATTCTTCTGCAAATCATCAAATGATAGATTGTACACATCCATGACCGGATCATCATCAAGGAGAACACCTTCTCCTTGCTTAATTGAGGCTGGTTCTGACACTAGAGGTGGCAGAGACTAAGATATGACCTCTAGTGCTCTAGGCATAAGGTCAGTATCTTCATTTTGTGGCTCATGTCCCATCTCTATGTATGTCACTTAAATCAGCTGCTCAATCTGTTGAGCAAGCTCCTGATCCTGCATCTCTTCACCCTCTTCCTCAGTTGTTGGTAGTTCTGACTCATCAACCTGTATGGGAATTATTTGTTGTGTCATTGTGCCTTTTGTTTGTCCTTCTTCCTATTTTTGCTTCTCTTTTCTTTCTCTCCTCCTCAACTCCTATTCTTCCTTCAACTTCTTATCTATCTCTTGTAGCTTTAGTTTTGATTCTCACATCCTCTATTTTCCTCTCTTACTTTAATCTTCTCTCTTCATCTGCTACTCCCTCTTTTCTTACACTACCAAAGCTTCCTTCTCCATGATAGGATCTTCTTTCATCTTGCAAATTTTCTTTTCCTCCAAGTTCTCAACAATCTTCCTCTTTCCCTTTTCCTACACTATATTGATGCCTATTGTTATTGTTGTTGTTGTTATCAAGGTTGCTACTGTTTGCAGAGTATCCTTCCAAGTTGTTTTTATACTGAACATCTCATGGAGTTTGGAAGAATTGTAACAGAACATCCAAGGGTCCTCCTCTAGCCAATGGCATGCCCCGTGGATCCATGGAAAATATATCCTCTCAAAGTGGTCCTTGCAAATACCATGGGGATCATACGGATTAAATTCTTTGGTGTTGAACTTGAATTTCACTATTTCCTTAGCCTCGACATTTGCATCCTCCATGCTCTTAATCTCATATAATCTGATCTGAAAAGGAAGAGTGGGCCATGATGATTTCTTCTTCCTATGCAGTCCTGTTGACAACCCTATGGAGAGGTGATATGTAACCTCTGGCATGATCAACTTGTTAGTGGCATAACTAGGCAGAACATGTGAAGGTTTCTCCCCACCAAACACTCCGATGAAGGTGCCATTTAGTGAGGCATATAAGTATGCATTTTTTACTATTGCCTCTATTCTTCTCGATACATGCAAGGTGGATCCTGCTCAAAGATAAGCTTGTACAACGAGATGATAAAATGATTAGTTAGCCTTGCCATCACTCCTCACTTTCTGTAGTCGGAAAGAAACTTGCAATAGATGTTGATGGCATTATATTTTTGTGTCCATGTCCATCTCATGCCAGGGAACTACTGATGGGCACATATTGCAATCAGTAAGTATGTAGACATGTAACACCTTTCTTGCTCATTCTTGGGTGGATTCCTAGCATTAGTTACATGGATCTTCAATTGATGAGCCAAAAAATTTGACTAGTTGAATGGATTCCCATCATTCACCAACTGGTCTAGTACGACTACCCACCCTTCACGAAATGTTTATGTGTTATCTTGACCATATACTCGCAAGAAATAATGATCAAGAACTGATAAAATTTTCTGAGGGAGTTTGTCTTGTAAACATGATTGGGTGTTTGTCTAAAATTTGACGTCTCTTTCACTCAGTGCTTGACGATATCTCTAGTGTTCATAAAGCTATGGGTGGCATAAAAATATGAATCCATGCGCTTCACCAACTAGGGTAAATGATACATCTGTTGAAAGTTCTTCGCCCTGAAGGTGGCAAGCTCTATCCCGCCAGCACTCCTCAATGTCATAATTTGTTCATCTGTGTGTGAGACAATCCAGCTAATAATTTCCGCACATGCAAAGAAAGGGTACCTGCATGCAACCTTGTATAAGCATGACTGCTGGATACTAAGATAAACCTACCGGTCCTCTAAGTCTTCCTTGAAGTTCTCTGTGAAAGTATATTTGACTTTTTGCCATGTCAATTATTGTACACTTCTCAATGAACATCTAAGTATCTACATAACTGGTAAATGAACTAATATCTGCTTAACTGATTCCCCAGTACTGCTCTCGGTGATTTCCTTTGATGCAACTCTCTTGGATTCCATGTTAACTGTAACTACTATAGAGATGTTGAATAAATGTTGTACCTGTGGGATAGAGAGGACACTCATGGCAAGCAAATGTCAGCTCAGAAACAAAAGCAAATTCAAGACAAGATCAAGCAACAATTCAGGCTCATGATGGGAAAGACTGCACAATTTTGGTTGAAAGATATCACTGGCTGATTATGGGAACTGTGTATTGCGCAATCCCATTAGTCAGTCGACAAGGTTGATTCCTGGAATTGCGCAATGCGTAGTTCGGTCTTGGGCTAAGGCCAGGAGAGATTATGCATTGCATAGTATTAGAGGCCAAGTTGGGAGGCCGGATCCTTGAATTGTGCAGTGTGCAATTGGAGCCAGGCCATGACAGGGCTTGTGCAATTCCAGAAGCCAAGGCCCTTGAGCTCCCAGATTGTGCAATGCATGCAGTAAAGCGTGAGATTTGGGCAAGGGGACCTAGATCTTCCCATGGGGAGTGTGAAATCAAGAAAATATGAAGGATGGTGTGATGTTGAGTGTAGATATAAGTGTTGATGCATGCATGTGAAACAAGTGTAGGAATCAATTAAACTGAAGGAAAACGAAGCATGTGAAGAGATTCATCGCAATGACGACCATTGGTGCAAAAACAAGGTAACACATACGACACTTCAGAAAGGCAATCTCAAAACTTGAAACAACACTTCTACAATCTAAAACAAGTTAGAACACCAACATATTTCAAAGAAACAAGTGAAACAACACTCTCACAAGCTAAATAACAAAAAGCGATAGAAAAGCGACATACTATAAAAGAAAAACTCACCTAGAAAAGCGACGACAATCACATCGAAGGATCCTTGATCTCCTCAGGAATGCTGGAGCTTCAAGATCGAGTGAGAAATTGAGCCCATCAATTAAATATATTTGGTCAAGTTAGGGTTTATGATGCGCATGCCAAAAATCAAGGAAAAAGCGACACTTGGCGGCAGTTTCCAAAATAACTCAAGTGCCTCCTTTGGGTTGCTAAAAATAGATCCTTATTTTTTAGGGATGATTTTTCTTTTTTCTTTTTCCAGAAAAAATGCCATGCATTTCCTGAAAATATTGCGTATTTCTAGGAAGAACTAGACAACTCTCTGTCTCATGCATTGCGCAGTTTAAGAACAGGGGTTTCTGAACGATTTCTGGGTTGAGTGGCTTTGGGATGCCTCTAATTTCTGTGCAATTTCCCAGCTCAAGGTTTGATTCCATCTAGTACTACATATTTCTTGAGCTCAAGGCTTGCTGGCATTTAGGATTGCAAAATTCCCAAGAGTAAGGCCATTTTCCCTCAAGAATTGCGCAGTTCTCTAAGGAAAGCCCATAACTATCGAAAACCTAAGTCAAGAGATCAGTTTTTGGGTTAGAAAATGAACTAAGTGAGAAAACACAAGCTCAGATGAAAATAATAATGCTCAGTCAAAGTACAAGTACCTGGATTAGTGCAAGATGAGTTATTGTAGTTTAAAAAGGAGGCTCCAAAACGAAGCATAGGAAAAATTTTGGAGTGTGGTTGTAGCCCCTACAACATATTCCTTATTTTTTGCTACCATCACCTCACCTAATCTTTCAAATGTCATGCTTTCACCATCTTCCATATATTCTAGACCAGACTTTGACTCTCACATTCACTAGTCCAATTATGTTGGCTCTACAATTTTTTCACTTGCTCTGCTGTAATAATATTTGCAAAGCACTCAGAATCCCCTCATGGAGACTTGGGGAATGGATATTTATTTCATGGGAAATCTCTAATCCAATTTTCCTTTGGATAATTTTTAGTGTTGGTTTTATTACAAAGTTATCAATTCCATAACTGATTCTTAATGGTCCCAAATAAAGCTAATTGTTTCAGATTACGTTAAGTAGTTTAATAAAAAATAAAATAATCATATTATTCAAATAATAATGCAAAACGTTTCAAAATTAGATGCAGGTTCTAGGGATATTATGATCCCCCCTAAAAATAACACAGTCCTCAATGTTCATCTCTTCTTATTTTCATCATCATTATATTTATGTCCAGTCTTTATCTCACACTGGAACTTTGTCTTTTCATTTAGATTGCTTTTATCTCTTGCAATCTTCTTTTTAGATCATCTTTCACCCATGACATCTAGATCCAGTCATGACATTTGTGTAACCAGAACAACCAAAAGGGGATCCTTCCCCTTCAAAACAAAGGATTTTTATTTTTATTTTTATTTTTATTTTTTTCAAGAAATACCAAGAATTAAAAGCAATAATGAATTATTAATAACCATTAATATTTTCAGCTATGAAAATTTCAACTTTTACTTCCATCCTTTTATCCTTTGTTAAATTTTGTAAACCCACAAAAAAAAGGTCTTCATAAAAATTTGTTGTTACCAGGTAATATTCTAACGATGGAAAAGGAAAAGGAAGATCCACGATCCATTGAGATGTGTTCTGACGGTGAAGCATCAGAGGAACAAATCTAACACGTCTTTTGTCAATTCTCCTTTTCCATAGAAGTTTTGCAATTTGTGGTGAGCCCAATTAAACACATCCAATCCATTCCGCCAAACTGGAAAGAAATGTTTGAAGCTTGGAAGTAGCAATATCTAGAGCCCCGAAAAGAAAACTCAATTCCCATCAGCTGCTGGGTTGTAATCCCTAAACACATTTGTTGGTCAATATGGCTTACTCGCAACCAAGCAATTTTCAAAAACATCAAGTCAGATTCAGGTCAAGTAGCCGCCAAAGCAACTCAACTTTTGGTTGAAGTTGTTTCTTCCAATGGATTCGATCCTGCAGATATAGAGAACCTTCCAAAAGAAGAATCAAATTGGATTCAATTAAATAAAGTTCTACATCATGCTAGCAACTTCAATGCTCGCACCAGTCCTCCTTGATTTTTAATTAGAATGGATAAAGAGCAATTTTTAGAGTGGCGAATCACATTAAATCAATATAAGTTGTTTTTTGTTAGAGTGTCCAAAGGAAATCTGGGGGAGGTTGGAGTGGGAGGGGTCATATATAACCTCGAAGGAGAAATAATATCCAAATTTGCATGGGAACTTGGCTGGAAAACAAAAAATCAAGCTAAAGCCCTAGCTTTATGGAAAGGGCTAAGGATTGTTGTGGAAAATGGGGTAAGATAGATCATTGTCTTTAGTGACTCAATGATAACAATTCAAAAGTTCCATCAATCTAAAAACCATCTTGGAAAAGCTCAGTATCCTTTAGCAAAAATGATATGGTTGCAGATCAAGAAATTGGATTTTGCCTCCTTTTTTCATAACAAAAGTGAAAATAACTTATTAGTCGATGAATAGGCCAACAAGGGAATGGGACTAGGGGAAGGATGTAGAAATTACACTATAGATTTGCAACTTCTCATGAAGTGTTAATAAAAATCATAAGGCACAAATCTACACTACTTATTTGCGTACATTAATTCACAATTTAGAAAAAAAAATCTTAGACATGCAAGAAGAAATAATGCACATGCAACAAGTATTTTTATCTGGGGAAAGAAATATTCTAAAAAACTCCAATGCCCAATTGCATTAATAAAATGAATAGAGATGTATTACAATTTATTTTCTCAACTGAGCTCACCATGTACGTGCACAACCTATCTCTTTGCTCACTGAAGGCCTCTGACCCAGACTTAGTCAAATTTTGCCTCCGCTTGAGCTGTTATTTTCTTGTGTTGTTCCTTGAGGAATTAGCCCCTATTATTTAGGAAATTACTCTAATTGAATTGTGTAATTCCTTAAGTTGGTCATCTAACTACATGCAACACATGTACACTCAAGACTAGTCTACAACTGATGTTACACTACCTTTGAATCTCCACTTCAATTGGGTAACTCGAATTCTCTGCATGCACTAGATATTTTGGGTTCATTGATCAGTTAACTAGATGATCATTGAGTTTGACTGAATTCCCACTGCTTAACTGACCTTCCACTAGTTCCTCCAAAAGTTGGAACTAGATTAACTGAAAACAACCTGAGATAATTGACCTTGATTTCTACAAATTAGCAATCACAATTGTAGAACATAAATCTTACTCCTCCAACTTGAATTTACTGAGTAAACTGGGTGACACAAGCCATGTCACATAAGTTAACATCATCCAAGTTGTCTATTTATGTGGAAATTCAAATTTTCTTTATTTAATCAAGGCAAAATCAAATTGATAATTTCTTGCTGCAATTTTCAACACTACCTCTTAGCAAGAAAGGGACTATCAACCACCCCTATCCTGCACTTGTGGAACTCGAACTTACTTCTTGACAAGGCATTTTTCAAAATATCATAATATTTTTCCTTTGTCAGAATATACTACAACAACATTATTTGCCTCTGCACACAATACCGTAAATGGTGATACTATATATCTATATGCTTGGATCGATCGTGAAAAACAAGATTTTTAGAGAGATTGATGCAACTCTAATTATCACAGTAGATCACATTTTGATCCATGATCTGACCAAACAATCCAACAAGTATCTTTCTCATCCAAATCGCCTCACATGTTTCTTGACTAGCAACCCTGTATTCCTCTTCTGCCAAGCTAAGTGCCACAAATATTTTCTTCCCATTGTATTAGGAAACAACTGTGGACCCAACACTAAAAATTCCACCTAATGTACTCTTTTGTTATGATGGAATCTCCACCCAATTTGCATCTATGAAGCCACATAACTTTACTTCCTCTATTCGTTTGTACCATAGTCCAAACTAGGTAGTGCCTCTGAGGTAACTTAGAACATGCTTAGTTTCCCTCAAAAATAGTTTGGTTGGCCTAACCATAGCTTGACTCAGTTGTTTGAATGCATAGAAAATATTTGGTCATGTGTTCACAAGATACATTAGTGAACCCACAAATTGTCGGTAAATAGTAGAATCCACTTCCTCACCTGAAGTGACATCCTCTTTCCTCCAATTGGTTGCTAGAGGTGTCTCCATGGGTTTGCAATTATCCATGCAGAACCTTTGTAGTATCTCGTTGGCATACTTTCCCTAAGAGACAAATAATTCCCCATCACCTTGCCATATTCCAATATGAGGAAGTAGTGCATGAGTCCCATGTCCTTCATTTCAAACTCTCTTGCAAGGTCCTCCTTGCAAGATTTGATCAGATGCTCATCACCAGTTAAAATCAAGTCATCAACATATAAGACAATAATCAACAATTTACCTTCTACCAAGATATGATAAAGGTTTTCATACACTTCACTTTTGGTGCCCGAACCGGTGAGATAGTTATCATTCCTGATGTACCAAGCATGGGGTGCTTGCTTGAGACTGTACAATGCTCGCTTAAGTCTGCACACATGAGACTCCCGATCAAAAGTCTCGAATCCTTCTAGTTGCATGATATAAACATCCTACTCAATAACTCCATTGAGGAATGATTTTTTTACATCCATTTGGTGGATCTTACACCCCATTTGTGCAACCATCACAAGAATTGATCTAATGGATGAGTACCTTGCTACATGAGTAAAGTATTCTCATAGCCAATCGCCTCAACTTGAGAGTACCCCTTGGCCACAAACATAGTGTTTTACTTTTCTATTCTTCCGTCTGTTGCTTGCTTTACCTTGAAGATCCATCTTGAACCTGCATTTTATTTATCTACTAGCCTTGGGACCACTTCCTAAACACTTTTCTTTACAATGCATTAGTATTCCTCCACCATTGCATTAACCTATACAAGTTTCTCTACTATTTCCTCAAAATAGGATGCCTCATTCTCTACAAGAACAATCATTACAACCATGTAGCAAGTGTACCGATATGGTGACCTTCTCTACCTGCGCTAATTTGAAGGAGCACCCACATTCTCCCTCGCATATTGTACAAGTATCTTAGCTTCCCTAATCCTTTTTTTGCCTTCTCTGGATGGTTCTACTTCAGTGGTTGTATCCACTCTCCACTCCTCAACTTGTGGGTACTCCACAACTTCTTGTGGTTCCTCCTTTGGAGCTAAAAGCCCCTATTCTAGTGGGATCTAAAGCTACCTCTCAAGAGAGCACCACATGGCTTTATCTTCATCAAATTTTACGTCCCTTCGCACAACTGTCATTCAGAGTGATGACAAGTATGCATGGTAGTTGTGGGGATTTTTTGTGTAACCCACAAATACCCTCAATTTTGTTGGTGGCTCTAGATTCTTACTTGATTCTTTGGAGACATGACATTAAATAGAGGCTCCAAAAATCCTGAAGTGTTACACATCTGACTTTCTCCCGGATAAATCCCCCTCTGGTGTAATCATGCCAAGAATTCGATGAGGACTCTAGTTCTACAAATAGACTGATGTGTTCCATGCATCAGCCCAAAAATGCAGGGGTAGGCCTTAATCATGCAGTGTCGCCCTTGTTTCTCCAACAATGCTATGATTCTTCCTCTTAGCCAACCAATTCTGTTGTGGGTAGTGGGGTTCTGTCAACTCTCTTTGAATGCCTTCTTTTGCACACAAAATTTTAAATTCATTTGACACGTAATCATATCCATTATTTCTCCTGAGAGCCTTCACCTTCTTGCATGATTCTTTCTCAACTAGTGCCTTGAATTCTATGAACTTGGAGAATGTCTCATCCTTCTTCTGCATGAAGAAGATCCAACACCTCCATGAGAATTCATCAATAAAAATGACAAAATATTTGTGCTTGGTAGTGGGGGATGTTAAGAAAGGTCCATAGACATCATAGTGGATTATTTCAAGGTTTGCTTCTACTTTGTTGTATCGATCATGGAATGTGGATTTTGTGTAGTTCCCCAAGGTACATCCTTTACATACATCATGCTACTCAAGTGCTCCTTTGAGGAGGCCTATGTTTATCTTCTGCATGATATTAAAAATTCCATGATGCAAATAGCCAATTATTTTATTCCAAAGTTTACCGACATCAAGGCTCTGCACCTTCTCTACTTTTGTGCTCAATGCAACATAATCCTCCACATCTAGCTTGTACAAGTTCTTCACATGAACCTCGATCTGCTTCACCTATCTCATGTATGTGTGCCTTAGGAATGCCTTTCCTTTGTTGAAGATCACATCATAACCACAATCTTCCAAAATTGCAATAGAGACTATATTTTTCTCTAGGCCTAGAACGAACATGACATCCTTGAGCCTGAGGCGGTAGCCTGACTCCCTCTAAAAGGTGATTGTACCAATCCCAATCGCGTTATACTTTCCTTCACCCCCCATCTCAATGTGCATCTGAAAATATTTATCCTCCAGGTCACTGAAAAAATCTCTATTTCCCATCATGTGGAATGATGCACCTGAATCCAAGTACCACATGCTCCCCATCATTGTGTTGGTCATTCATGAAATGAGGGTAAAGTCAAGATTGAACTGTGAAGCCAAAGATTCACCTGCTGCTCCTCCTGAGGTCTTCTTGCTTGCCTTCTTGCGTGGACACTTCATGACATTGTGCCCGAATTCATGACAATGGAAGCATTTGATTTTTGACAAATATTTATTCTTCCCCCATGACTAAATTATGGTTTGGATTTGGATTTGTTTCATTTTCCATTCTTTTCCTTTCCATCCAATTTCTTCATCCTCTCCCTTGGATGAAATTCCATATCTGGTATTTGGCCTTATTTCCTTGTGTACTAAATAGGACCATAAGCGCTCCAAACTTGGTAGTTTCTCCCTCCCATTCATTGAATTTTAATAGCTATGCCAGATCTCGAGAAGGTCCATAAGGGCTAAGGTTACCAAGTCTTCTTCATGGACATTAACATCGACCCCGCCAAGTTCATCAAAACATTATGTAAACATTCTCTGATATTGTAGAATTGTGACATTCTTCTACATCTTGATACTTCGAAGTTTATACATAAGCACCAGCTTCATGTGGTCACTACTATTCTTGTACAATTCTGTTAGTGTTTTCCACATCACGAAATAAGTTTCTTTTCCATGGAGATTTGAGACAATGTGATCTCGTACTCCCTCCAAGATTATTCTCCTCCCATTGGCTACATCTTTCTTCCACTGAGAAATGTTTTAGGAATCATATGCTTGAGGTTTTGGAACATTTGTCTTTATGTATTCTAGCAATCCATTTGCATCCAATACTGCCTCTATGTATTCCTTCCATGCAACAAAATTAGAAGTGTCTTCCAAGGCATATTCTAGCCTTAGTCCATTGAAGGTCATCTTCCCAACTCTGAAGAAATCCTGCTACATTGATCTTCAAGTTTGAACCTTTGAGAAACAAATTCAAATTTACTTCTCTAATGTGAATTCAGCTCTGATACCATGTATAAATTAAACTATATATTTTCAATTTCTCATGAAGTTTTAATCAAAACCACAAGACACAAATATACACTATTGCTCTGCGAACATTAATTCACATTTAGAACAAAACTATCAGACATGCAAGAATAATAACACATATGCAACAAATATTTTTATATGGGGAAAGAAATATTCTAAAAAACCCCAATTTTTGCTTGCATTAATCAAATGAATGGAGATGTATTAAAATTTCATTTCTCAAATGAGCTCACCCTGTAAGTGCACAACCTATGTCTCTACTCATTGAAGACCTCTGACCCAGAATTAGTCAAATTTTTTCTCAGCTTGAGCTCTTATTTCCTTGTGTTGTTCCTTGAGGAATTAGCCCTTATTATTTAGGAAATTCCTCCAATTGAATTGTTTAATTCCTTAGGTTGATCATTTTCTTGCATGCAACACCTGTACACTCAAGACTAGTCTACAACTAATGTTACACTACTTTGGAATCTCCACCTCAACTAGGTAACTTGAATTCTCTACATGCACTAGGTATTTTAGGTTGATTTATTAGTTAACTGGATGATCACTAATTTTGATTGAAGTCCCACTAGTTAACTAACCTTCCACTAGTTCCTCCAAAAGTTGGAACTAGTTTAACTGAAAACAACGTGAGATAATTGACCTTGATTGCTACAAATTAGAAATCACACATGTATAACTGAACTCTAAGACCTCCAACTTGAATTTATTGATTAAAATGGGTGACACAAGCCATGTCATACAAGTTAACATAATCTAAGTTGTCTGTTGATGTGGAAATTCAAATTTTCTCAATTTAATCAAGGAAAAATCAAATTGAGAATTTATTGCTGCAATTTTCAACAAAGGGGTCCATGTCAGGGATGATAGTGATACCTCCATAATCCCTATCCCATGATTACAATTTTTATGTTAATGTATATATTAAGGCTCATTAAAATATGTATTAGGTGTATCGTTAAGGTTGACAACATAATTATGAAAAACACAAATTCTAGACCTTTGAGAGTATAACCAAATCATATCTCATGTGAAAACTCATATTGGGAAGAGCCATCCAGATGGTGAGGCATGAGGAGGAATTTCATGCCATGTGATAGCTAGAAGAAAACGCAAGTTGATAATAAATTGATGCAGATGGATAAGAGGGTTAAAGCATCAATAACAATTTGTTTTAGTATGTCTGAAATAGGAAATTTGATGAGGGATCATGTGTAGGGATATAGTGGAATGATGGTAGATGGAGGCACTAATTATGAAGCGATGGAGGTAAGCATGAAGGAGAAAGGAATTTGGTGCTATATAACATGGGCATCACCTCATAACTATTTAGAAATTTATGTTTATGATTAGTCCCGTGGTGTCATGGATTATCTGAGACAAGATAGTAGTGGCAATGGTGGTAAGCCTCACATGTTTTCTATGCTAGAGGAAATCTCAGCCACGATGTCAAATATAGGAGAGCATCTCACCCTGGAAGCAAGGTCACATTTTACTCTTCTCAATCAACAAGTGGTTGGTTTGCAAAAATACGTGGAGTGCTTCCAACTCCTGATTGAAAATTTGGTGAAGAAAGTGGATAATTTGTGCCTCAAGGTTGATAACATTGAAGTCACTGTGGATACTGCGAATGTGGTAGTGTTAAAAGGTGTTTTTTGCCTCTCTAATTCCACCCTTGCAAGTCGCTCTGATGGAAATCCTCTTTGCATCCCTCAATATCATCCTGTGGAAGACCCTTCTCTACAACAAATGGACATGACAACGATGGAGCATGAAACTAGCAAACAAGGTGGAAAGGTTATGAGTTGTCTGGCAATCTAATTGTTTCCTGAATGTTATGTCTTTTTTTAAGATATGTGGCGTTTTCTGGTGGATATATAGAATAAATGATGTAAGGCATTTTGTTTGTAAAATACCAGGCGGTTATAGAGTGTTTAGTGATAAATATTGGTCTTCGGTTGAAGAATAATCGTTCCTGAACGTAATGGTTCTAGCTCATATTCCAAAAACATTAATACAATCTAACCATTTCTTTAAAAGAAAATTGGTTGTTACCTATCAATATTCTTGGAAATCGTGGCCACTCCATGCAATATTTTAATTACAGGTGGTTTATCATTTGTATAAAGCACTTTAAGAGTGGTTTATCATACCAACAACAAGCAACTTTGGTAGTCTATCAGCCCCAAGTTGATATGTTATGGCATATTGACCAAGGAATACATTATTTTTAATCACAATATTTCAACTATCAATCATTTAGCCTTATACCTTTGCAAGTACTCAGAGAGCATATAGTACTCAAATCATAGAAATGATCAAAGTAGTCATAACTGCACAAAGTGCATGTTGGCTTATCCTTTGCTAAAGACATCCACAAGTCTAGTATCATGAATTCTTGGAAACACAATAAACCATATTATGTTCAAGTGTTGAACTATCATTCCAGTAATTCCCCCTTTAGCGCTATCCTTTCCTGCTAGGAAACTAATTATAAATCTTTCATAGATTTACATATCCTCAACCCAAGCAACACCCTGCTAGTTCTGGGTATAGGTTCAGTCTTTATATCCCACTTGCACCTTCTAATTTCAATTACCTTTATCTCCCAGAGTCATCTTCCACCTATGACATTTATCTCCAATCATGTTAACTTTGGGTGGCCAGATAAGACAAACAAGGTCGCCCCCCTTGGTGAAATGGAGTATTTCTATTTCTTCTATGTTTTCATATCCCTTATTGGACCATAATTGATTTTAATAGTTTCATGGTAGTAAGGAGTCTAACCTCTCTTGTGGTGGCTCCTATTGTATTTTCAAGAATAATAATACGTACGTAATATTTTTTATTTTATTAAAAAAAAAATATTTACATTTCCATAAGATGTTTACTATTCAATTTTTGGCCTTTTATCACATGTCATCATAAAATCCATTTAAAACGGATTCACCACTTATCTTGACATTGTTTGTCAATCTACATTTTATTTAAAATAAAAGATTAAATATAAAAATAAAAGTTACAATTTGAATCGAACTATCATTGAATGTTTCCTTGTAGAATTTTCAATTTCTAACTCATGATTTCTACTAGCTCATGATTCCTTGAAAATTTTCAAGCCTTACTATCGAGTGTCCTCGTGGTTTTGGCCTTCAATCAAGGTGTCCCCTGAAATTCAACAATTCCTAGGAATCATGACTAACATTTCATGTCTTATGGTTGGTATTCATTGATTTTTTTCCACATAATAATCAAACGTGAATTTTAGAAAAATTCCATTATATTTTCTACGTTCAAATCTTGTATGTTATGTTTGTATAACTGTAAATATTATACCTGGACTTTTCATTGCAACCTTTTACCTTTCACTAGTTCTTATGTTTCATGCAGCCGAAATCTTAGTGATGTCACTAGGTTTTCATTAAGTTACCCCTACTTAACCATATTAACAACATTTGTCACAATTTTATTTCATACCCTTCACAAAATCATGTTATTTACAAAACATTTTCTCAAATATAGTCAAGATGCATTTCAATTTCCACATGCATCAATGTTTCTCAATACTTCAACAAAGTAAGAAGGCACTGATCCTGATAATTTTTCACTTACAAAAATAATTGCCATGCATCAAGAGCAAGCATAGAACATAAGGATATATCCTACACATAATACATATAAGGGAATTAAAAAAAAGTTTCAATGGAGATGTTTTCCACAACAAAAATTAAGGGAACAAGGCCTTCTAATAGATATAACCTTTATGATCCAAACATTAACATTCACTATAGTTCTAATTCATGCAAAATAATATTTCATTTCCATACACATGTATCCAACCATAAGTCACTATGCAACATTACTAACTTAAAGTTAATCACATGGATTTTTTTGGTCAAAGAATTCAATAATGCCAACTGATACAAAAGCTCATCTAGATTTTGTTTAGAAATGACAAATAAGGCACCACAATCTCCACAACATATTGGATTTGAATGATTAGGTTTAATATGTAGTGTCACCAACAATATGCACATAGGCTAGATGAATTTCCAAAAGATGCAATATTTTGTTATAAGCATGATGTATACAGGCTCCTTATACTAAAACCATCATTGAAACATCAACTTGTATAACTACATTTTCATGTCTAAAGTTTGAACAATCAATGTAATCAACAACATCTAGATGCTACTAGTTTTATAATAAAATTTGTAGAATATACATAATATATTTCATCACATACGTCCCCATTATTGGATAGTACATTATTAGGCTATCAAATAATCTTTTCTATAGTTACCACATGTGTTACTATTTATGCATGTTTTTTATAAATTCATATAAAAGACCACAATCCTTTTCCTTTTTGTTCATATGATTGACAAAACAATGCAATTATATTAAATCATTCACTTTATAAGGCATTACTACTTATGTGATTCGAGTTCTTTATGATGTCCAAGAATTACAGTGATGCTTATGAGTGGTTAAACACATTCACTTTCTCAGCCATCAATATATCTTGCATACTATCTTATTTTGCATAAAAGCCTATAATTTCTGATACAAAATTTAAAACATATAAGAATACTAATTTACCATTAGCAACTAAGTGTCGATAACAAATACTGGTAGCAATTTAAAAGCCAATAACATACTCAAATTGGAACAATGTATTATCACCATTAAACCAATAATATGGGAATGAACTACCACTATCAAATTGTTTACAAATTTAGAAACAACTTCCAACAAAAGCCAATTGATGCGTATTCCAATTACTTATTACAATATACCTTCAGAGACAAGTCCAATAGTTTGTCGACAAATTGCATACAATTTGTTGCTATTGTGATTACAAAAAATGATGCCATTAATGTTTTCAACAAAATGTATGGTATTGTGCATTGATAATTCACACGAGGATAGTGAAATTTACTAAATATAAAATGCCACCAAATTATTGTAAATTCAATCAACATTCAAGGTAATTCCACAACAAGATACAATCAATCGTCAGTCACTAGAGTCATACTAAGCATCATTTTATTCAACAAGATCTACCACTAACTCATTGCATATTCTCAAATTTTAAGAGGGTTATTTAATGAATTTTAAACATTCTAGCATGATATCAACAACATCAAGGACAACCCATGCCTACTTACACTCTTTCACTATCACAATGTTTCCATTATTGACAAAACAAAACATGCATTCATTATTTTCCAAAAACTATAAATAATGCATTGCAATTCCAAGAATCATTAAACATTGCTATAAGAGTATGGATAAAAAGTTGGTAATCAATCCTAATCCACACTATCATTGTAGAAATTCCTTGTCGATTCAAACTGCTAATTGTAATTTACTAAAACAATAGCCTTGAATCTATTCTACTCATCAACAGAGATAATTAAATGATCGTGAAATCATGAAGCATACAAGAGAAATAATTCAATCAACAAATTACACAATGATTTCCCAGGGAAAGCCGCAACTAAAAACCCCTGCTATCTGTATATTTCATTAGTCATAAAATATGAGAATATTACAATCCTTTGCTCAAGCACGAACAACCTCTGCACTATCTCTATCTGTCTCACCTCTTCCTAGACAAGCCCAGGCCAATACTTAACCAAATTTTGGCTTTCCAAAGTCCCTATTTCCTTGCTTTTTTTCCCTGGGAATTAGCCCCCTATTAATTAGGGAAATTCCTCAATATGAATTGTGAAATCCTCATAGGCCTTCCTCTGACTGCATGCACCACCTATACAATTTGGATGATTATACAACTAATATTACATTGTCCTTAAACTCCAATATCAACCGGGTAACTCTCAGATATGACATGCATGAGTTATTTATGAGTGAATCATTAGTTAAATGGTTGGACACATGAAGCAACACCCCATTGTTTGGCCTCCTACTAGTTCCTCCATCCTTTGGAACTAGTTTAACTGACTTTAGCTCAGTTAAACTGAATTAATTAATTACAACTCAAAATAAACTCAACTAGGGATCCTATAATTTAGGAGACACTCTACATGACTCAAGTTAGACCCTCAACTCAAATTAACTAAGCCAACTAAGTCAATTTAACTTAGTTCACTCGTACAAGTTGTCTTGTGATGTGGAATTACAATTTTATTCCTAATTTAATTCAAGGACAAAATTAAATCAGGATTTTCTTTTTTCATTTTCAACACTCCCTCTCGACAAGAAAGGGATTATCATATACCCTAATCCCGCCTCTATGGAACTCGAATTTTCCTCTTGATAATGCCTTAGTCAATATTTATGCATCATGTTCCTCTATAGGAATGTACTCCAACAACATGATTCTCCTTTGCACACAATCTTGGAGATGGTGATACCAGATGTCGATAGGATTGGACCGATCATGAAAAAATGGATTCTTAGAGAGTTTGATACAACTCTGATTTTCACAGTAAATCACTCTAGTATCCATCTGTTGACTAAATAACCCAACAAGGATCTTCCTCGTCCAGATAGCCTCACACGCTGCCTGAATAGCATCCATGTACTATGCTTCTGCTGAACTTAGTGCAATTGATCTCTGCTTCCTGTTGTACCAAGAAATTGTTGTTGACCCAATATTGAAGATTCATGTGTTCTTCCTTTCAAATGGACTCCCTACCCAATCTCCATTTGTGAAGCTTTGCAACTTCACTCCCTCTATCTATTTGTACCAAAGACCAAACTGAATGGTGCCTCTAAGGTATCTCAACACATGTTTATTTGCCTTCGAATAAAGTTTGGTTGGCTTGACCATTGCTTGACTAAATTGGTTAACTACAAAACAAATTTTTGGTCGTGTGTTCACCAAATACATAAGTGAACCCATAGGTTTTCTATAAATTGTAGCCTCCACTGCTTCACCTAAAGTAGCATATTCCTTCCTCCAATTCCCTACTAGAGGAGTCTCCATGGGTTTGTTTCTCTCCATGTGGAACTTCTTCAATATCCCGTTGGGATACTTTCCCTGAGAGACAAACAGTTCCTCATCTCCTTGACATAATTCCATACCAAGGAAATAATGCATAAGCCCCAGGTCCTTCATCTCGAATTCTCTTGCAATATCCTCTTTTCAAGATTTCACCAACTTCTCATCACTTGTTAGAATTAAATCATCGAAATATAATACAATAATCAACAATTTACCTTCAACCACAATATGGTAAAGGTTTTCATCTGCTTCACTTTTGGTGAATCTCAACCTGATGAAAAAACTATCAACCCTGGAGTACCAAACATGAGGTGCTTGTTTCAATCCATAAAATGGTCTCTTGAGTCACATACATGTGACTCTCTGTTGAGGGTCTCAAATCCTTCTGGATGCTTAATGTACACCTTTTCCTCAATCACTCTGTTGAGGAATGTTTTCTTCACATCCATCTAATGTATCTTCCATCCCATGTCCATTGAAAGTGATGGAATAGATTTGATTTAAGAGTACCTTTCTACTAGATCAAAGGTCTCCTCGTAATTAATTCACTCCACCCGAGAGAACCCTTTGGCCAAAAATAAAAAATATGGCCTTTTGTTTCTTGACACTCCCATCAATTTCTTGCTTTACCTTGTAAAGCCATCTAGAACTCACCATTGAATTGTCTTCTGGTCTTGGGACTACTTCCCAAACATTTTTTCTAATAATGGAGTCATACTCCCCTACCATGGCATCAACCCATACCGGTTGCTACATTTCTTCCTTGAATGAGGATGGTTCAATCTCTACACTCTCATTCATCAAAGCCATGTAGCCAGTGTATCGATTTGGTGACCTCCTCTACCTGCGCTATGATGTGGGTGCTCCCACATTATCTCTAGCATCATGCATCAACTTTTCAACCTCTCTAGTGTGCTTCCTTCCATCTCTGGAAGTCTATGCATGAGTGGGTGCTTCCACTCTCTAATCCTCTACATGTGGTTGTTCCACATCACCCTGAGGTTCTTCCTTTGGAGCTAAAAGCTCCTCATCTACATGTAACTAAATATCCCTCTCAAAGGAACATCTCATGGCATTTTATTCAACGAACTTCACATCTCTATGAACCAATTTCATCCTATGACATTGTAGGTACACCCGATAGTTGCGAGGTGTATCAATGTACCCCAAAAATATGCCCAACTCAACTGTTGGCTCTAGATTTTTCCTTGCATCCTTGGTAACATGATAGTAAACTAATGAACCAAAGATCTTGAAGTGTGCCACATATGGTTTCTTACTTGAAAAAGCTTCTTCTGGTGTACTCATCTCGAAAATCCGATGAGGACTCATGTTTTGCACATATACAGTTGTGTTGCATGCTTCATCCCATGAGTGCAATGGTAGGCCTTGATCATGTAACATTGCATGTGCAACTACCACAATACTTATGTTCTTCCTTTCAGCCACCCCATTCTGTTGTGGGTTATTGGGTGTTATTAAATCTTGTCTAATTTTTATGATGCACAAAATGCCTTGAATTCATTCAGCACATATTCTTCATCGTTATCGCTCTTGAGAGCCTTCACTTTCCTTCCAGTTTCTTTCTCAAAAAGTTCTTTAAATTCACAAAATTTAGAGAACATATGAAATTTCTTCTACATGAAGAAAATCCAGCACTTATGTGAGAAATAATCTACAAATATTACATAATACTTGTTCTTGGTCGTGGAGGTTGTTGAGAACAATCCACACACATATGAGTGAACTCTTTCAAGGATTGCTTGCGCTCGACTATCCTTATCATAAAAGGTGACTTTGGTGTACTTCCCCAATGTAAACCCTTTGCATGTATCTTCTACTCTAGTGCACCCTTGGGAAGTCCTGTAGAATTTTGTTGCATGATCTTCAAAGCTCTATGGTGCAAGTGGTCCAATTTTCTATGCCACAATTCATCGATGTCTTGGCTCTGCACCTTCTCTTATTTTGTGCTCAAAGTAGCACAATCTTCTACATCCAATGTGTAGAGGTTCTTCACCCGAACCTCGATCTGCTTCACTTTTCGTGAGGCTATGTGACGAAGGAAAGCCTTCCCTTTGCTAAATATCACATCGTAGCCATGGTCCTCCAACATAGCAACTGAAACTAATTTCTTCTTCAAACCCGGAATATACATGACATATTTTAATGTGAGAGGAGAACCATACTCCCTCTGAAAAGTAATAGTATCAAAGCCATTCTCGCAATACATTCCATCATCTCCCATTTCAATGTGCATCTGGAGGTCCTTCTCCTCAAAGTCACAGAAGAATTCTTTGTTGTTGGTCATATGGAATGAGGCTCCACTATCCAAATACCACACACTACCTATCACTGAGGTCACCATGCAAGTAATGAGGGTGAAATACAACTCAAATTGTGAATCAATAGCTTCACTTTCCGCTCCTACTAAGGGTTTCTTGTTGACCTTATTGTGCGAACACTTCGTGGCATAGTGTCCCATCTCATGACAGTGAAAACATTTAATCTTCGACAAGTCCTTCTTCTTGCCTACCTAACTAGAATCTGATTTGGAATGGGATGAATTCCCTTTCCCTTTCTTTTCCTTTCCATCCAAGGCATAATTCTCCTCATCATCATATTTGGATGAGGATCGATCTCTAGTGTTTCGCCGAATCTCTTCTTGCACCAAGTCGGGCCACAAACACTCCCACTCTGGTAGCTTCTCTCTCCCATTTACCAAATCTTGGTATTCATGCCAGCTCTTGGGAATACATAGAAGTTCTGGGTTGAACAGATCATCTTCAGCAACTATAACACCAACACTTCCTAGCTCATCCCAAAATTGGGTGAACTTGGTCAAGTAATTTGGTATTGCATCACCCTTCTCCATCTTGATTTTCCTGAGCTTGTCCTTTAGTGCCAACTTCTTGTGGTCACTGCAGTTCTGAAACAAGTCTATCAAAGGCATTCCACATTGCACATGGAGTCTCCTTCCCATGGAGGTTCAAGACAATATGATCTCGAAATCCTTCTAGTATGATCCTTCTCGACTTTGCAACATATTTCTTCCACTCTACTAGATCTCGAGAATCATTTGTTGGAGGCTTAGGAATATATTTGTCTATGAATTCCTTCATCCCGTTGTCTCTCAACACTTTCTCCATCATGTCCTTCCAAGCAATATAGTTTGAACTACTCTCAAGGGCATATTCGAGTCTCAATCCGTAGAATGACATCCTGCTGGCTCTGAAGAATGATACTGCAAATTCGATTTCACTTGCAAAAGACAAACTTGTATTCTCCTCTTCTAGAAATATTTTTGCTATGATACCATGTAGAAATTCCTTGTAGATTCAAATTTCTAATTTTAATTTACTAAAACAATAGACTTGAATCTACTCTACTCATCAACGAAAATATTTAAACGACTGTGAAATCATGAAGCATACAAGAGAAAGAATTCAATCAATGCATTACACTATGATTTCCTGGGAAAATCCATAGCTAAAAATCTCTTCTATCTGTATATTGCATTAGTCAGAAAATAGGAGAAGATTACAATGCTTTTCTCAAGCCCAAGCAACCTTTGCACTGTCTCTATCTCTCTCAATGCTTCCTAGACAAGCCCAAGCCAATACTTAACCAAATTTTGGCTTGCCCAATTCCCTATTTCCTTGTGTTTTTACCTTGAGAATTAGCCCCCTATTAATTATAGAAACTCCTCATTATGAATTGCACAATCCTCATAGGCCTTCCTCTGACTACATGCACCACCTGTACAATTCAAATGATTATACAACTGATAGTACATTGTCCCTGAACTTCAATCTCAAATGGATGGATGAATCTCATAGCTAACATGCATGAGTTATTTATGAATGAATCATTAGTAAATTGGTTGAACACATGAAGCAACACCTCACTGTCTAACCTCCTACTAGTTCCTCCATCAATTGGAGCTAGTTTAACTTTAACTTAGTTAAACTGAATTAATTAATTTCAACTCAAAACAAACTCAACCAGGAATGCTTTAGTGTAGGAGACACTCTACATGAACCAATTTAGACCCTCAACTTGAATTAATTGAGCCAACTAAGTCAATTTAACTTATTTAACTTGTACAAGTTGTCTTGTGATGTGGAATTACAATTTTATTTCTAATTTAATTCAAGGACAAAATTAAATCAGGATTTTCTTGTTTCATTTTCAACAATCACCATTTACTATGTGAGTTTTCAAGGTTGTCTGTAATTTAATTATAATCAAATGCAACAAAATTTATAACTGTCTTTTATCAACATAAAGACTCAATGTCATTAGCACTATTATTCTTCAAAGCAGGCAATAGCACTATTATGTATTTCATATTAAATGCAATATAATGCATATGTTTCCATGTAATTCTATTAGAATCATACATGAGCTTCATCCAATAGCATCATACCTCTACTCATTCTTGTTCTTATGGAACCCAAGAGATGCCATTGTTGCAACCTATGCTCTGATACTACTTGTAACATCCTTTGGTATACCTAGTACAAAGGTTACAACATTAAAACTTTTTATAAGTTTTACCAACATCAAGCATCCCATGAATGGCTTATCACATACTTGTAATATAATCATTAAATAATATAATCAAAATCATTAAGTGAAATAACCATAAAAATGGAATATTGAATTGCGTAAAAGAATAATTATTAGTTCAACTTGTTGTCATAATGAAATTTGTTGCAACTTTGCATCATTATCATCATTCCACTAATGAGGGCTTGTTAAAACATGATGCATGATAAAAATTTCAACATTATGCATGGTAACAATATCATCAAGGTAACCAATTAGGCAAGCACATAAATGAACACCGATATTACCCTAGAAACCCAAAGGGAAAAACTAGCAAATGTTTATTTCATCAAACGTTTTTGTGAGGAAGTTCATCCCTCACTCAATGGAAACAAGAGAGTCCATCCCCTGCCCATTGTTCAGATTTCACAAGAGAAACATAACCTTTCATTCGAACATTATTAACTAGAATCCCATAAATTAGACATGTTGTCATGTTCTCAAACACACTACCCAATAGTTTTTAGAGTACAACATCTTCGTGACATAATTCTTTACCACAATAACCTTCTTTCCATTTTTGCATCACCATTGTCAAATAATCACAAGTCAAGTTCGCAATATATCTCAGTAACCAAGTTGTTCGTTGTAAAATTGCATCTCACGATTTATCACTTTGCATGTAACAATAGTTATATATAATAATTTCCTCACCTACAATAGTTTAATAACTACTCAATTCCTGGTAAGTCATGCCTTCATCCATGCAACCACTATCGTCAACAAAAGCTCTAATGTCATGATTACTTGATTATTATAAAAACCCCAAAGATTGTGGCCTTTCATTCAAATATAATGCAAGAGAATTCAAATATTTGTATTTCAAGGATTCAATCTTTACTAGTTATTATACCTCTTGGCAGGAAAGCAATTCCTTGCAACTACACAAATAAAAGTAAAATTCATACCCAAAACTAACCTTTTATTTTTAAATACATTATCAATTACAAGAACCATAACTATCTTTCCTTTAATAGATCAAATACTATAACTATATAATTTCTCATTGTAGATCAACAGATTATGCAATATGCTAAAGCAAAATACTAGATCTACTTCTACAACAAACTCGCCGAAGCTTAATCGATTATGAGCAAGATCAAATAGAACACATATAACTGAGAATGAGAAAGAAATCACACATGAACACAAAAGAATACTCTGGGAAAAGCCTCAGATAAAAACCCCGATCTCTGTAATATCATACAAGTGGAAATATGTTCAAATTACACAAATCTTTAGCTCACAAGCTATCCAGCTCCCAGTAAAATCCTACAATGTTGCTCATAGGCTGAATAGACACAACATATGACTTCCCTCAACCCTCCAAGCCTCCCATTTCCTTGCGCAATTCCTCCTGGGGTCCAATGTTGCCACCTGTGTGAATTCACCTCTCACACAACTCACCAAACTCAGAAATAACTGCGTAGTCCTGAAGAAGATAATTTCTTCTACATGGATGAGTTTCCTATATACGAAAAATCCTCCAACTAATAGTACACTACCCCTTCCTCTGATCTCAACTGGGTCTTTGACTGAACTGACATGCATGAGTTATTTATGAGAGAATATTCAATTATTTGAAGTGTAGCAGTTACATGCATGCATGCATTAACTAACTGAACTAACAATCAGTTCCACAAATTGTTGGAACTAATCTAACTGGACTTAACTCAGTTAACTGAGCTAACTAATTACAACTCAAAGTGCAACTCATCTCGATCACTTTAATTAAGGGATAACTTCCTCAATCAAAGGGAAAATTGTTGCATGTCTTCGCACATACTTCATGTTTGATTTTCTCCAACTAATTAACTCAAGATGAATTAATTAATTATTTTACAAACAGCTGCTAAGATCAAATTCGAATTTTAATTCTCAATTTTAGTTCAGGGACTAAATAAAATTGGAACCTATCCTAAAATGTTATTTATAGCAATGATATTTTTAGCATTTCTATTTTATCATTCATTGTTGCTATCTCCAACGCTGGTACTTGAAATGCTATCTATAGCATTTCTATTTTTAGCATTTCTTGTTGCTATTTTCAACACTCCCTCTCAAAAAGAAAGGCATTCAACTCGAACCCGATCTTGAACCTTTGGAATGTTCTGCATGCAACACTTCTCCCAAGTGTTATTGCTCCAACAACTCTAGAAAAGAAAAACTCCCAACTGACCTCTCTGTTGGGCTAGAAACATCCTCTGATGTTGAAGCTCCATCTACCACTGACAAGTGCTCCCCCTTTGACCTCTAAGCTGCTGCAACACTCAATGCGTCTCGCACCATTGCTAATCCGAATTGGCTCCTAGAACACTCTCTAAGTTTTCATGACTGTTTCAAATTATGCTAAAAGGTTCAAGTCTTAGAAAAATCAAAGCTATCAAAAGGAATCCTCATAACAGTTGCAGTTGTGGCCAGAGTAGAGCAATGAGGACCCTCGGTTGAGTGCGCAAACCATTGGCCCATGGTAACACACACTTATACAAATTAGAAAAACCAGAGGCCAAATCAAGAAACGGGGGTGGTTTCTAATACGTGATTAGCACTAATCGCATATTGTTAAAGTGATAATCGCGTATCGCAAGGCGTCCCCTTCAGTGAAGGAAAGCCCCGAAGCGCTCGGACCCGAAATCACTAGAAAATTTGGAAAAGGTAACCAATTCGGTTACGTAGCGCGAGATTACACAAACCGGCAAGATATCGGAAGGCCTCGAGGCAGTAAGCAGTTTTGACTGAGTCCTGCTCGATGCCACACATCGAGCGACATGCGTCCGGTGGATGAGAGAGAAAACTGCCCGCATCGAACGGGTAAACATCGTGCGACTTGTCCACCCAATATGAAGGACGACTGTAGGATCTAGGGGGTCCAGATCAACGACGAAGATACGTCCCAATGAATGACTAGATTTGACAGGTTAAAAAGCAAGATGACAGGGGATTTGAAGTCCGACGTGGACGATGAGTTGGTAAATGATTCATGATTCATAGGTGATGTTGAAGCAAATGGAATTAACAACCATTCAAAAATGACTCAAGGAATCTGACACCCAGTTCATTGGGAAACAGGTGGCCACCTCCTTGCGAGATGTTACCCAGTGATGATGAGGCAGAGCAGAGGAATTCAAACAGACAGAGGTAAGGAAACCAGAAGGCTGGGAAGCAGAAATTCATGGTCAAAAGAACAACCTGGCTTTAAAGCCGTGACCTGACAAAAGCAGAAAAAACACGCAGAGAGGTAGACAAGAGTTAGCTAGACACATGAAGCTAATAACTGAGAATAGAGAGTAGAAGCCGAGTTGACCTGAAGGTAGCATCAAGCCAGACAGAGCCAGAGAGAGTCAGAGAGTCTGTGTACTCCATTGAAGGCTTGAGAGGTTCAAGCAAACTCCCTAGCATAAGCCTATCATACTACTGTGACCCTCAGAGGTCAAGTTTCAATAAGGAGATTCTGTGCACTCCATTCCTACTGACTTCATTATGTTTAGTGAGTCTCGAATCAAGCTCATTGTTGTAAAAACTCTTCTTGAAAACATAATAGAGAGGCCAACACTGAAAGAATGGACTAGGAGATGTAGCCTAGGAGAATCGGGTGAACTCCTGATTAAACTTGTTTTGTTTACATGTTTGACTGTTATGTTTTCTCTGGCTGCCTCAGTGTCTATGTATTCTAGCAATCTTATCGATCTGTTGCATAAGTAACATAGGCACATCCATGCACATGAGTCTGTAATACCTTTAATTCTTTGTCCTAGATAAATTCCAGATCAAGTGGTATCAGAGGCTCTAGGTTACTAAGGTTAGACAAGCTTGTGCTAGATCTTGTTGTTGAATGCTAACTAGATCAAAGCTTAAATTAGGAGAAGGAGAGTTGGTTGAAACTAACCCAGAAATTGGAAGAGTCTATTCTAAGAGGAAAATGTCAGAAGAAAATCCCTTGGAATCAAACCCCCAGTTCATGGATAGTTTTATGACCATGAGATCCATGGTGGAGGAAATGTATAGGGAATTTAAGAAAAATAGGGATGAAGATTCATAAAAATCCAAACAAGACAAAGGAGTAGAAGAATATCTCCTCCATGACCACTCTAAAGGCAAAGGGAAAGAAGAAAAATTTCTCACGCCTCATAATAGCCCTGAAAATAAAAGGAAGACATCTTTGATTAAATTAGATGTTAAATTTGACTTACTAATATATGATGGAGAGTTGAATGCAGAGAAGCTGGATAATTGGATCAAATAGATTGATGTTTATTGCAGAGTGCAAAGCATTGACTCAGACAAGAGTAAGATTCAGCTGGCCAGCCTACGCCTTAGAGGCATTGCCTTAGTATGGTGGGAAGGCAGGGCACAAGATGACATGAAGAAACATGGTAAGTTTCTTTCTGTCTGGAGTGAATTTGTTTCTGCAATTAAAAATCAATTCTATCCACTAGCCTACATGCAGCAAGCCATGATGAGAAGGCAAACTCTTCGACAACTAAAAGGGAAAAGTGTACAAGGTTACAACCAAGAATTTAGGAAAAGAGCTTTGATTCTAGGAATTTCTTTACACTCACGTGAGACTTTGTTGAAGTATATAGGTGGTCTACATAGCGACATGAGGCACACTATCCTCATGTTTAGTCCCACTAGCATAGATGAGGTATCTGTTTAGGCTACACATCTAGAAGCTAGAGGTAATAATGGGAACCCAGAAGTTGGGGGATCATCCAAACCCATTACAAGAAAAAATAAGGAGAAAAGAAAATAGAAATAGAAAGAGAGGAAGACAAACACTGTACAGAAAAACAAGTCTTCATGCACTCACTATAAGAAGGATGGGCATGATGATGAACACGGTTGGATTCTGCATCCAAAGCTGAAACCTAAGAAATTCAAGGGCAAGAAGAAGAAGACTGCTGCAGCTATTCAAAAGGATTTGGGGTTAGACTCAGGAGATGAAGCAACAATCGTAGCCATAGGTATAAAAGGTAAAAATTCTGAAGCATCTAGTAGTAATTCTGCACAATCTACTGATAATGAAGAAAATGAGAGAAAAAGACATGAGCATTTTCATATTCGAGTTATTTCCAATCATCAAAAGATTGATACTTTGTTTGATAGTGGCTCACAAGTAAATTTAATTTC
>APFE031392042.1:105513-115580 GCA_000404065.3 Pinus taeda
GCTACTTTCATGAGAATAATGAATGATGTACTCAGACCTTTTCTTGATGATTTTGTTATTGTATATCTGGATGACATTCTTATATTTAGTAAAATGTGGGAAGAACATTTAAAGCATGTTAAGCGGACTCTAGATGTTTTGAAAAGAGCAAATCTTTATCTTAAACTCTCAAAATGTGAATTTGGCAAAACATCTTTGAATTATTTGGGGCATATAGTAGGGGGTGGTGAATTGAAGATAGATCCCTCTAAGGTTGCAGTCATTGTAAATTGGCCTAAACCCAAATTTGCTACAGAAGTTAGAAGCTTCTTAGGAGCAACACAATATTGGAGAACGTTTATTTCTAGCTTTTCCTTAATTGCAGCTCCCTTACATGCTTTGACGGGATTGAACAAGGTGTTTCAATGGGGAGGAAAACAACAAAAAGCCTTCGACACCTTGAAAGAAAAGATTAGTACAACACTAGTACTAGCACTGCCCAATCTTCAAAGACCATTTGAGATTGAAACAGATGCCAGTGACTATGCCATGGGAGCAATGTTGATGCAGCACAGTAAACCCATATGTTATCATTCTGAGACATTTAATTCTGTAGTAGTTAAATATCCCACATATAATAAAGAAGTATGCATTAGTAAAAAGTGTGAAAAGGTGGAAACATTACTTAATGGGAAAAGAGATAGTTATACATATTTATCATCAACCACTTCAATATCTACACTCTCAAACTAAGTTGCAGCAATCAAGACATTATAGATGGATGGGTTTTCTACAACAATTTCATTTAGTCATTAGATATAAAAAGGGAATACACAATAAAGTTGCAGATATGTTGTCCAGACAAATTATAAATGCATCTACTATACTTAAGCATAATTCAGTATTGCATGAGAGCTACATTGAACAATATGCTCAAGATATAGATTTTAAAGATGTATATGCAACTTTAAGTCAAGGAAAACGAGTAGAAGAATTGGATTATTATGTTAAGGACCAAATCTTGTATCATTTAGGGAATCTATGCATTCCACAAACTGAAAGAGTAAAGATAATTCGAGAAGCACACACTTCTCTAATATCAAGTCAATTTGGTGTAAGTAAAACTGTTGCACAGCTGCAAAGATTTTGCTATTGGCCAAAAATGAATGAGACAGTTTCTAGATATGTAAGAGGGTGTACCATGTGTGCTAAAAGCAAGCCCAACAATAGAAAACTAGGCTTGTACACTCCACTACCATTTCCTTCTCATCCTTGGGAAAGTGTTTCCATGGAATTTGTTGGAGGACTACCTAAATCTAGGAAAGGTCATGACTATTTATATGTTGTTGTGGATAGGTTCAGCAAAATGTGTATTTTAATACCTTGTAACAAATAGATTACAGCTGAACAAACTGTAAAGTTTTTCTTCTAGCATGTATGGGTCCATTTTGGATTACCCACTTCCAAAATATCTGATCGCGATACCCGATTTGTTGGGAAATTTTGGTCAAGTTTGTGGGAATTGATGGACACTAGGTTGAAGAAGAGCACAACTTTTCATCTGCAAATAGATGGCCAAACTGAAGTGGTCAATAAGATAGTGATTCAGTTGCTCAGAGGCTATTGCAGCAAGCATCCCAAACTTTAGGATGAACACTTATGTTATGTGCAGCATGCTTACAACCGAGATAAAAATTCTTCTACACAGAGATCTCCTTTTGAGACATGTTTTGGTTTCACACCGAGGTCTCCCTTGGATGTTTTCTTTGGTAAAGACATAGCAGTTGATGGACACAGTGATGTGGACAAGCCAACCATGTTCATTGAACAAATCCAAGAGATTCACCAGGCAGTACAGGAACAACTGGAAAAGATCCAAACCAAGTACAAGGCAAGGCATTACAAGCATCATATGGACCATAGTTTCCAAGTTGGTGATCAAGTCTAGCTGTATATCAGTAAAGACAAAATGCAAGGTGAAGGTAAGAAGCTAAAGCCAATAAGGTATGGACCTTTCAAGATACTTGTGAAAATTGGTGAGAATGATTTTCGCCTTGATCTACCAGCTTACATGCACATCTACTCATTCATTAATGTAGACAGCTTGAGACTATTTGAACCTTCATTAATCGAAGATCCCGAAGAGCAGAGTCAATTGCCTTCTATTAATGATCTGTTGCATGAATATCTTAATGAATTGTAGGAAGATAAAATTCTAGACAGGAAGGTAAGAACTACGCGCAAAGGGCATGTTGAATACCTCACGATTGGACTCAAAGGTTCAAAACCAATCAATGTGAAATGGATAGAAATTGAGCAAGCAAGGAAGCGATACCCTCACTTGATTGATGCTTAAAAAAAACCAACTTTTGGTGGTCCAAAAGATTTTACAGTGGGAAGGCCGTGATCCGAATTGGATCCTAGAACACTCTCTAAGTTTTCATGACTGTTTCAAATTATGCTAAAAGATTCAAGTCCTAGAAAAATCAAAGCTATCAGAAGGAATCCTTGTAACAATTGCAGTTGTGGCTAGAGCAGAGCAATGAGGACCCTCGGTCGAGCGCGCAGACCGTTGACCCATGGTAATGTGCATTGGTGAAGACTAGAAAAACCAGAGGCCAAATCAAGAAACATGGGTGATTTCTGATATGTGATTAGCACTAAAAGCACTGATCGCGTATCGTAGGGCATCCCCCTCAGTGAAGGAAAGCCTCGAAGCACCCGGACCTGAAATCGCTATAAAATTCTGAAAAAAGTAACGCATTTGGTTCTTTAGTGTGGGATTCCACAAACCGGTAGGATATCAGAAGGCCTCGAGGTGGTAAGAAGTTTTGACTGAGTCCCACTCGATGCCACACATCGAGCGACATGCGTCCGACAGATGAGAGAGAAAATTTCCCGTATCATATGGGTAAACATCGTGTGACTTGTACACCCGATATGAAGGACAACCGTAGGATCTAGAGGGCCTATATCAACGGTGGAGATATGTCCCGATGACTGACCGGATTTGACAGGTCAAAAAGAAATATGACAGGGGATTTTAAGTCTGACGTGGATGATGAGTTGGCAAACGATTCATGATTCGCGGGCAATCTTGAATAAAATGGAATTAATGGCCATTCAAAAATGATTCCAGGAATCTGACACCCAGTTCATTGGGAAACATGTTGTCACCTCCCTGCGAGGCATTACCCAATGATGATGACACAAAGTAGAGGAATTCAAATAAATGGAGGTAAGGAAACTAGAAGGCTAGGAAGAAGAAATGAACAGTCAAAAGAACAAACTAGCTTTAAAGCCATGACCTGATAGAAGCAGAAAAAAACACACACAGAAGCATACAAGAGTTAGCTAGACGCAGGAAGCTAATAACAGAGAACAGAGAGTAGAAGCCGAGCTGACCTAAAGGTATCATTGAGCCAAACAGAGCCAGAGAGAGTCAAAGAGTCTGTATAGTCCATTGAAGGCTTGAGAGGTTCAAGCAAACTCCTCGGCATAAGCCTATCATAATACTGTGACCCTCAAAGGTCGAGTTTCAGTAAGGAGAGTCTGTGATTTCCATTCCTACTAACTTCATTCTGTTTAGTGAGTCTCGAATCAAGCTCACTGTTGTAAAAAATCTGCTTGAAAACATAATAGAGAGGCTACAACTGAAAGGCTAGACCAGGAGACGTAGCCCAGGAGCATTGGGTGAACTCCTTATTGAACTTTTTTTTTACATGTTTGACTGTTATGTTTTCTCTGATTGCCTCAGTGTCTATGTATTCTAGCAATCTTATCGATCAATTGCATAAGTAACATAGGCACATCCATGCACATGAGTCTATAATAACCTTAATTCTTTGTCCTGGATAAATTCCAGATCAGTTGCACACCTCTCTGTGCCATCCTTCACTGGTGCAACACTCCTGTGCCTCTCGCATTGCTACAACTTGCTAGCTCTACACAGCCTTGGGACTCCTGCACTGTAGCTCTCTTTGTCGCTCCATCCGCATCTGTCTCTACCCACTCAGGAAGTCCTGCTACTCCTCATCGGGGCTCCCATAGCAAGGTATAATCAAAGAGGCTAGATACCTCAAGGATCCTACCCCTATTTTAGCCATCTTGGGACTATCACTCCACATCGCCCCACCTCCTACCTGGAGGTATGGATGCATGTGATCCATCTGCCCACTTGGCTCAAAATTCCTCCCTATTGGAGTTCTCTACATGAGTAGATGCCTCCACTCAATATCCTCTTGGCTTCTCTAGTTGTGGCTACTCCACAACCTCCTGAAGCTACTTCACCAATTGTGGCTCCTCCACAATTGTCTGAGACTTCTTCTAGCACTGCATGTTGAGAGGTAATTTACTCTCTCTCTCAACCACAAAGTCTCTAACATTTGCCTTGCTCCTCAAGGCTTTGCATGCATCTTGAACCTCAAGAGCATACAGGTTCTTGACTTGTGAACGGATTTGCTTCACCTATCTCATGGTGATGTGTCAAAGGAAAACCTTTCCCATACTGAAGACTACATCATAGCCTTTGTCTTCCAGCATTGTAATTGACACCAAATGTTTCCTTAGTCTTGGTACATACTTGACATCGGTCAAGTTAATGCAAGCTCCATTCTCCCTCTGAAAAACAACCGTGCCTACACCTGAAAGACTATACTTTTCATCATTACCCATCGCTATGAGTATCTGGAGATCTTTCTTCTCCAAGGTACTGAACAAACTCTTGTCATCAATCATGTGGAAAGGAGCTCCACTGTCAAGAAACCAACCACATCCCACCATGGACAAAACCATGCATACGAAGAGGGTGAAATCCAACGTGAATTTTGAGGACAAAGCCTCACCTTCAAATCCTTCCTTGGATCCCATCTTGGATTTATTTAGTGGACAATTTGTAGCAAAATGGCCCACCTCATGACAATGAAAGCATCGCACTTTCGATTTGTCAAACTTCTTCCCACCATGGGAAGAACTTGATTTGGGATGAGAATCCTTCTCCTTCCCTTTCTTTGCCTTACTCACTAAGGCGCAAGTTTCTTCATCCTCCTTGGATGAAGAACCATCTTTGGTGCTTCTTCTTATCTCCTCCTGCATCAGATCCAACCAAAGCCGTTCCCAATCTAGCAGTTTCTCTCTTCCATTTACTAAGTCTTGGTAGCTATGCTAACTCTTAGGAAGGCCGAGGAACACAAGACTCACCATGTCATCATCGACTGTCATGATCCCTACACTTCCAACCTCATCCCTACAGGTGGTGAGATTTTTCAAATATGTAGAGATCATGTCGCCCTTTTCACACTTGATTTTCTGAAGCTTGTTTTTCAGTGCCATCTTCCTCTAATCGCTACTGTTTTGGTATAGATCTTTCAATGTTTTCCACATTGAAAATGGTGTCTCCTTCCCATGGAGACTCGAGACTATGTGGTCTCGAACTCCCTCCAGAAGGATTATCCTTGCTGTAGCCACACATTTCTTCCATTCCGCCAATTTTGTAGCATTAGCCATTGCGGGCTTGGGGACTTCTTGATCAATGAAGTCCTTTAGACCGTTATCCTCTAATACTGCTTCCATGCAACCCTCCAGGCTATATAATTCGAGCTGCCATCAAGGGCATACTCGAGTCTTAAAACATTGAATTCCATTAGTGAAATTGAGATGTGATAAGAACTCGATTTTTATATTCAGGAACCTAAAACTTCAAACTTCTCCCTTCTTGTATACAATTCTCTCCTTTGATCACCTTTGCTCTGATACCATGTAGAATTTCTCACTGTAGATCAACAGATTATGCAATATACTAAAGCAAAATACTAGATCTACTTCTACAACAAACTTGTGGAAGCTTAATAAATTATGAGCAAGATCAAATAGAAAAATATAAGAATGAGAAAGCAATCACACATGAACACAGAAGAATACTGTGGGGAAAGCCTCAGCTAAAAATCCCGATCTATGTAATATCATACAAGTGGAAATATGTCCTGATTACACAAAGCTTTAGCTCACAAGCTATCCAACTCTCAGTACAATCCTACAATGTTGCTCATAGATTGAATAGACACAACATATGCCTTCCCTCAGCCCTCCAAGCCTCCTATTTCCTTGCGTAGTTTCTCCTGGGGTCCAATGCTGCCACCTGTGTGAATTCACCTCTCACACAACTCACCAAACTTAGAAATAACTGTGCAGTCCTAAAGGAGATAATTCCTTCTGCATGGATGAGTTTCCTATATACGAAAAATCCTCCAATTGATAGTACACTGTCCCTTCCTCTGATCTCAACTAGGTCTCTGACTGAACTGACATGCATGAGTTATTTATGAGAGAATATTTAGTTATCTAAAGTGTAGCTGTTACATGCATGCATGCATTAACTAACTAAACTCACAATCAGTTCCACAGACTATCAGAACTAATCTAACTGGACTTAACTCAGTTAACTGAGCTAACTAATTACAACTCAAAGTGCAACTCATCCTAATCACTTTAATTAAGGGATAACTTCCTTAATCGAAGGGAAAAATGTTGCATGTCTTCACATAAACTTCATGTTTGATTTTATCCAACTCATTAACTCAAGATGAATTAATTAATTATTTTACAAACAACTGCTAAGATCAAATTCGAATTTTAATTCTCAATTTTAGTTCAGGGACTAACTAAAATTGGAATCTATCTT
Source organism: Pinus taeda (assembly GCA_000404065.3). Classification (NCBI taxonomy): domain Eukaryota; kingdom Viridiplantae; phylum Streptophyta; class Pinopsida; order Pinales; family Pinaceae; genus Pinus; species Pinus taeda. The sequence goes on from APFE031392042.1 coordinate 112,172, forward strand.
GAAATGCTATTTTATCATTCCTTGTTGCTATCTCTAACACTGGTACCTGAAATGCTATTTATATAATTTCTTGTTGCTATTTTCAACAATAACTAGTATTGCAAATCATACTATTAGTGTATTACCTTTGGGCTCTAGAATAGAGGTAATATAACAAAAGAAATCATCATAATTAAATTCTAACCTTGTAATATTTTCAAAAGAAATCATCATAGTTTATTATACCTCTGCACACTAGAAAAAGTAATATTTTTTCAAAAAAAATCACCATAATTAATGATATCTATGAGCACAAAAACAAAGGTAATTTTTTCAAAAGAAATCATCATAGTTAATTCTATCTAGAACAAGGCATATTTTAAAAAAAAAATCACCATAATTAATTATATATGTGCACACAAGAGCAAGGTAATATTTTCAAAAGAAATCATTGTAGTTAATTCTATAAGCTTTGTGCACAAGACCGTGATTAAAAAACAGTGAATAAACCTCCAACACACTTGTTGTCAGTACATTCGACTGTCATCAGAATTAGGCTATCTATGTGGGTTTCACCTTATGTTTCATTCATCATATGTTTTTTTTTTTATTCCTAGAGAAAAATTGCATGCTTAAATCTTCATAACAAAAATATTCATGTCTGCCCAACATAAGTTATAAATAATTATTATAATTTATAATCAATATCTATATAAAATAAAAAATTAAAAGCTTTAATCATAAATAAATCACTACAAAAAATCCTTATAATTATAAATATTATTATTATTATTATTGATTTGTTTACAAAATTTATTTATTATTATTATTATATTATTGTGCGAGAGGACTCTCCAACCTAATATGATAGAGATGGTGTAAGGTCTCCTACCCAATATGATAGAGATGTCTCCAACCCAATAGACAGAGATGTTGTAACATCTCTGTCTTGTCTTGTCCTATTCTATAAATGTTTTGATTCCGTCAAATTACATAAAAATTAAAATTAAATAAAAAATAAAATTAATAACATGAAAACATTTTTAATTGGTCAAAATAAAATAAAAATATGATGGCGACGAGATTCCGTGGTGAACCAAAATCTCTTTTCCCCAATAAAATCATTCTTCAGGCCTATCTGAGCCTTCTCACAGTCTTCTCAGCATGATCGCACAACACTTCCCACTGATCCAACCACTATGAAGGACATCTCTCCACACTTGTTTCTTGTTCTCTGTTAATACTGCCCTTCCCAACTGGTTTGGCGATGAAACCACAAATCCAACAGAATACTCACAGATCAATTGGCTAGAGTTCAAACATTTACTGCCTATTAGACACAGGATCAAGTCTCCTACACATCCGACCCGTGATTCTTCAAATCCACAGTTTCCATGATCGATTCAATTTCTTCGTCTTCGCTTGACGATACGTCCTCCCATGGCTCTGCCTCATCCTTTCCACTCCACTGTTATTTCATTCAACTCCTCAGCTTGCTGCTACGCCTGAGGTTCTTCTCCTAGAACTTAGCGACGACATTCTTCTACTAAACGCATTTCGATTCCCGTGGGTGACGGATCCTACGAAACCCTTCGCAAAGTTCATGGATCTTTCCCAAATTGGAAACGAAAGCGCACAGAGGAAATTGTGATAGATTGAAATGCAGAGGATTCAATCGAGAACTCTTGAATTTTAACCAAAAAACCAGAGATACGAGCTAATTGGGAGGAAAATGACCTCCGTCATAGTCATAGCCTCCTTCCTGGCTCGGGCTGCTGCTACTAGTTTAGTGCCTCGCCTAACTTTATGCGGCTCCTCTGCCCATTAATCATGGCTCCAGAAAAAAATAAAACAAAAAAACGCTAGCAAACAATTCAGATAAGAAATACCTAGCATCGGCTGACTTGACAGAACGCCAATCAATTCAACAAAAAAAGAAAAAGCACAGAGGCATAAATTCCCCAAGACTCATTTCCATATAAATTCACAAAAGCACGTTTTTCATTATTTACCATTCAGTTACAAGTTAAGGCATTTCGAATTACAGGGACTGCCCACTAATTCCTAAGCAACACTTCATATATTCCTTCATCATTTACTCAACGGCCTAATCCTACAAGGATGGGCGTGCTCTACCCTGGCCTTCTCTATCTGTCAGAGCTCCCCTCACTCCATCGATCTCTCCCCTGCTACCTCTCCCCCTTTCTTTTTTCAGAAAGAAGTTATACATAAGTTATAGCTAACTACTTCTTTCCGCACATAAAAGAATTAGTTATACAGTTATAACTCAATCTTTATCTTCATTTAACTAACTAGACCAATTTTAACTACTTGCCCTTATTGAAATGAACACAAATTTAAGAACTAAGTCTTCCTTAAGTCTTGCGTTTAGCCACAACATGTGACCACTCCGTCAAATTGCTGGCCCAAGTCTAGATGCTCCTGCATCAGACTCCCACGCTTGAAAACATTCATGATCTCCTAATCATGTGCTTTCAAGAAAAAAAAAAAATTCCTCCTGGATCCCAGACTTTGTCCTAGAGTTTCCCATATGCTTTGTTCCTCCATTTAGGCTACATGTTAGCTGCTTCCTGCTTCATCTTCTGTCTCTGGTCACAATAGTTTGGAGCTGCGAAAACCGTAATAAGTTTGCCATCGTGTTCAATTTCATAATCTTCCTCTTTAACTTCATGAGACCTGACCACCAGCTCAAGATTGTTTTCTTGGTAAGACCTTTTGGTTACATCTTCTCCAAAAGACAAACCAACATCTTTTTTTCTGGGTTCACTCCCTTTATGGAGCTGTGGATCGCTCCAAAGTATTTCACACATCAGACCCTCTTCAGGTGGCTCTCGGAACCGAACAATGTCTTTGATATCATCCAATTTTATACCATCAACACTAAAAAGACTATTACGGGCAACAAAAATCTTGTCATTGTAGATAAGAGCCAAAAACAAGAAGCAAAACATTTCAGCAAAACGCTCAACCATGCTTTCGCTATACTTGGACTTGACTTCGCCCTCAAAACTATAAATCTGGTTCATACTTCTGCTTTCATGATTTCCTCTTGCAAGACAGAGTTCAGTTGGACACATACACTTGAATACGAATAACACAAGTATGACTTCAACTGAAAATGATCCTCGATCTGTAGAAATTTTGAATAATTTAACACATATTCAACAGAGATTATCCTGATCATGTACTATTGCAGAAAACATACACAATACATAAGATCCTCTACGTTGATCATCAATATAGCAGCATCAATAACAATAAAACATCAAGAGCATTCACACATTAACACAGTATGTATCCCGGGGAAAGCATCTCGCTAAAAACCCCAACTATCTGTATATTAAATGATTGAGTCATGTAACATTACCTAGCATAATACTTCTCACAAGTATCTCCACCTCTGTTACAC
>APFE031392042.1:120852-149971 GCA_000404065.3 Pinus taeda
TTATTCATTGGATTCGGGACTAATTTTGAATTCAATACAACATGCCATCCTCATAAATATGGGAAAAATGAGAGAGTGAATAGGGTGTTGGAGAGCATGGTGAGATTGTATGTGATGCACCAACCAAAGAGGTGGGAGTAATATCTTCTCTTATTTGAATTTTCATAAAAAATGGCTATCATGAATCACTAAAGATAAGCCCCTTTGATGCTTTGTATGGAAAAAGGTATAATGCACCCATTAGTTGGGATGATTCAGTAAATAGGGTGACCCTTGGACTGGTGAGGTTTTTCATTACACCAAAACCTGCAAGCATTAGTAAACTTCCAAACCCTTATCATTACCTTGAGTGGGTTACTAATCTCATGTTCCCAAGGTGTTGGTTAGTCCACATGATTGATTCCCATATGTGAGGTATTTATTCCAACAACCCCCTCCGATGTAACTCAAAGAAATCGAACCTGGGCCAATGCTTTGATACCACGTTGAGGTTTTCCATTACACCAAAACTTGCAGGCATTAGTAAACTTCCAAACCCTTACCAATACGTTGAGTTTGAAGTTAGTCTCACATTCCTAGGGTGTTGGTTAGTCCACATGATCAATTCCCAGAAGTGAACTAGTTAGTCCAACATTGTGCAAAACCATGGGTAGGTTTTCCCACCATCCTTAGGTCTACCCCCATCCTTGGGTCTTCCCAACCATTATTGGGTCTGCATAAAATAATTCCTTGGGGCACTGCCTTAAACCCCATGCACGGGGGATCTTCTTCCCTTCCTATGCCTAACACAACATATCAACGACTAGGACTAGTCATGGAAAGAATATAAGACATACCCAACAAGGACTTGATATGTTAAAGGAGATGGAATAATGGATTATTAGCGTCAGGAAGAAGTTGAATGCGTATTAGGAAAAATAAAGGAGATACCCATATCAATGAAGAATGCATAGAAATTTTCAAGTGGGTTATCACATGTATCTTTGAGTTAAACCAAGAAGAAGCTCACTGAAAATGGGGTCATGCGCTAAGTTGGCACCCAAGTTTTGTAGACCATTTTAGATTTTTGAGCTAGTGGGAATAGTGGCTTATAGATTAGCCTTGCATCCTACCATCAAGACACATGATTTTCTCCACATATCCTTATTGAAAAAGTATGTGCACATTTCTAGTCACATGTTTGATTGGTTTGTGATACAGATGGAGCCTAGGAGAGAATTCCAACCGGCACCTTTGTGTATCCTAGAGCACAAGAACATACTCTATAAATGAGTAATACCATAGGTCAAGGTGCAATGGAAGAACATTGGACCAGATGAGGAAACCAACGAGCATGCAAATGCGATGAAATAATTGCACTCCTTTTTGTTTAATATGCAATTGATAGAAAATAGTAGTTTCTATAAAGCTCAAATATTTGTTGGATTTTTTAGTGTGTAAAAACACTAGGGATGGTGTTCGTTTAACAGAGTGGGGTTAGTAACACCCCTAATTTAACTATGATATTTATAAACATTTTTTGTAATTGATAATATTAGTGTAAGGTCAGACTACTTGCATGGAAAATTGACGTAGTTAACATAATAAAATTATTATTGGTAAAAAAATCTTTCATGTTCTAATAATGATACTAAAATGTATGAATGTATGTCTAATGTTCATTAAGCATGATGATCCAGATTTATGAAGGAATGAAATTAAATATAGATATAACAAGAAAGACATAGCTACAATGAAAACAAAACTTTGATTCATCAATAATAGAGTACTTAAAGATATTTATATGCAGAATGGAAATAAACTAGCACTGGCGGTGGTAGCTCATCTCCAAGAAGAGATGTGGCGGCTACATGCCTTTTTAAATGTGTTAAAATGAGACTTAAAGGCCTTCTTATTATTTATAAACAATGGAAAACCCTAAACATCCAAAAACCTAACCCTAGGAGATGAAGTGCCAAGCGTTTGTGGGCTCCATTAGGGTTAGTTGGTACATCAACTTCCTAGGGTTGTAACTTTGGCATACAATCTTTGTTTGATGCATATGATAACTCATTAGAAAGATATATTTGAGGACTATAAATTTCAATTGCAAATGCCTAGTGTGAGTAATAAGTTTTCTTCAAAAAAAAATGTCATCTAGGGCCTCAAACGGCTCTAGAAGTTCAAGACATGAAAAACTACAAAAAAATAGTAAATTGTGCTACAATTAAGGAAATTGAAAGAAGCAGTGTTGGGGGTCCAAGTGGAATAGGTGGGTGGCCACCGATATCCACCTTGATCACATTAACAGTTAATACACACCAAAATCAGAGTAATCACATATTAATACCAAATTGAGGAATTATGTTCTAAAATTAATTAAGAAAAAGTACTTAGTCATAATGCCAATTAATTAGCTATGGATTAGTAAATTTAGTTAAGTATGATTAATTAACTTATAAATTTAATTGATTAATTAATTAAATTTTATATGTTATAAATATAAGCATAATAAAATATTTAAGTGACTATTAAAAACTCGAGGTAGAGGTACATGGGTCAAGGGTCTAACCAAAGTGAACATAAATGCATGGTGGTGTCATGTGATTGTGTTCCTCAAAGGGTAACATGTTGAGGAGGGGCAAGGGAAGGAGTGTCCTCACTATGAAACTTGTGGGGTAGTGATTTAGGTGGATCCCTAATGGCCCAAAACTCAAAGTCTTTGGATTGAAATGAAACCATGACCACATCAAAGACCTTCTCACAAGATTTCCAGTGTCACAAACGATGCCTCATTCAGAGTCTGTATGTTGAAGTTATTCTTAGTCAAAGTTTTGGTCAAATTGGGCACAAGGACCTAAAAATAGCAATGGTCCACAGAAATTTGGTCATCACTAAATTTTGCAGTTTGGCTGATGGGGGCTAAACTTAGCAAACCTCCAGTTAAAAGTAGTTGAACCACTACAATTGGTAGAGCATCCAAATATGGTGGCACTACTACTAAGTATGGTGGAGGTTTTATTGGCTAATAATATGGAGCCACCTGGTCTAATAAGATGGTTCCACTTGGCATGTAGGGAGTAGCCAAAATGAGCCAGTCAAAACCTAAGACGCGACATCGATTAAGCATTTGGCACATGGCTAAAGTTAGCATTTGGTTAAAACACCTAGTAGTATGGTTTGAAGCCAACATAACATAATATATATATATATAGATATCTGTGTGTGTGTGTGTGTGTGTGTGATAACAGTCAAAGATAACTGTGTGGCCAACAATTGCAATGGTTTGTTGACGGGTCAACATCCAAATCTCATGAACTATTAACCGATTGCTGGCAGAAGGTAACAAATTGTTTAAATATATTGTCAGGTGGTTAAACATACAATGGTTGCATGGTTGCCAAGTTGTGTGGCCCTCCTAAATAATCGTTATATATATATATATATATATCGACAATAACAAATGGTTAAAAAATTATTGCAAGTTGAAGCACATTATAATGATGGGTTTTGTTATTATATGTCATACAAATATTGCTATAATAATCCACAAAATAGGGTAGGCCATGGGAATTGAACCTGGGCTAGGTGCCTTTCCAATACACTACAGGCCACAGGCTAGCCAACCGATCACTCGGTGGGACATTGGAATATCCATCGGTGCGGTGGGATATAAAAGCGTGTAATTTCATTCAATGAAACTGGAGAGCCATGGGTGGAGAAAAATAATGATTTATAAGCAGAGGGAAAAACTCAAAGCTGGTGGAACCCTGCGTGCAGTGGAAACTTAACAACGTATTTCTAGGAGGAATATTCCTATGGAAAATCTGTTATGGAATATTTAGATTCTTTGGGGGTGTCCAGAGTTGACAAAGGCAGAATATAGCCAATTTTATACTTATTTTAACCTGAATTTTGCCATGATTTCATAATGCAATCTATTTTTTCAATTGAGTAGCCCATTTCCAGGTCATCCTCAAAAATTGAGGTATGATGATGTATTTTTCCATGTACTCATTTTCGTTTTTTCTTAGATGAATGAAGTGGCCTTGCCACTATTGAAGCAGGGTCCAGAGACATAGTCCACACTAGACAAACTCCATTATCAAACTTTTGTGTGCATTGTATTTATGATCTTTTTTATGTTTCTTCTTCATTAAGTGTTTGCATACATAATTTTTACATGCTCTTTCATGCAATATATTGTAACATCCCCGATTTAAAATATACAAATAATTACATAAATTTATATGATTAATAATCAACACCCAATTATTCAACTATTTAACATAGAATTTTCAAAAAACACGAGTAGAGACGACTTACATGTATTGACGATATTCCTGAATTGTGCTTTTGGAGTTGGATGCTATTTGAATTTTTCTAACTGCAACAAAGAATTTGGAGATGACTCTCCACCCAACCGTAGGCTCAACTGCACGTAATCTTTCTGCAGCTAGCCACCCCCGAGCCCTCAATCAATGTACTACTTCCAGGGAATCTTGCGTCTCACAATACATTTCTCCCAAGAGAATGGGTGAAGGAATGATGTCTGTCATCTTCCTCATCGTCCATTAAATAGATCAAACAATGGAAAGTGTCTGCATGCACACATTCCATGTGTCAACATGGAACTTTTATTTATTTGATTTAAGTTTTACTTAATTTGATATTTCTCTTAGTTTAACTCTTTCTTATTTTTATTTCTTTTTTATTTTTTGATAATTTTACTTATTTTTCCTATTTTTATAGTTCTCTTATTTAACTCTTTATTATTATTATATTCTATTCATTATTTATTATGTATTTACTATTATTACTTTTATTTAATTTACTATTTATTTACTTTTATTATATTTTCCTTTGTCGTTTATGTTTTTATATTATATTATTTATTGTTATTATTAGGGGACATAACATTCCCCTAACATCAATAGAAGAAAAGTTCTTGGATCATGCTAGTATCAGACAGGGAAAATTTTAAGGATACAAATTTATTTTAAAGTTTAGAAGGTGAATCTTATTAGTCACTAACATGAAAATTATAAAATGTTTGAAGATACTTTTGTAAAAATATTAAAATTTATAATGATTTTATATAGTGAGTGTAAAATTTTGGCAATTTTTAAGGTAAAATAATTTTATACTATAAAATTTGAGCAAATCATTTTTAGAAAAAAATCGAAATTGACGAATCTTTTTTTTGGAAAAAACATGGAAAATTATGCCACCTGAGAATATTATCAGCTATAATTTTCCGTGGTATTAGAGGCATACCAAATCAAGTTTGGTATCAAAGCAATCTTCTTGCTAATGTGAGTTGCGAGTGTGAATGATAACTAGGGCCAAGCTCAAAAAGGGTGAAGGAAAACTTAAGTATTTTGAAATGGGTATTTGTTTTGGAGAATTCAGCATCTACATATAAATACTAATTCCCTAGATAAGTAGTTGTATCTAGAACAACGGGTTAAAGTGTTTTAGACTATTCCTATAAGAAATAGTTAAGATGAGAAGATAGAAGTCCCACCTGTAGTTCCGCTTTCCTCTCGTCTCCCTTGTATCGATTTCATCGCTCCTTCCTATACTCAATCCCCTTGAGAAGTACCCTGTAAACACAACATAAGACAAAAACCAATCAAAGCATACTATCTATTGAATATAAGTGAAAGGAATTAGATACAATTCACACACATAAGCATTATGAAACAATACAAACATATGGGAAAACGTTTCAAACACTTTATTAGATAGAAGAAGGAATTACAACCATTGGTGTCTGATTAAAAATCATTCCTCCAGCTTGGATCCCATCCACATCACATCAAAAGCATGACAAACTTGTAGCATCACAATACTTGCTTCAAAGCCAAATCTCATAGCAGCATTATCTCCTTACAATTTAAGATAATCCAACCCCTGATCACTTATAAGAGTGGTTAATTTATAGGAAGATGAAGGATGTTTTGTCATTAGTGGTGGCATTGAATGGCCTTCCATAATTAGAATTAGTTCCATAGAGGAAGGGATGACAGGATAGGATGCACCTTAACTCATTCCTCATCCATTTTCGAGCTCATAGGAGTTGATAAGTGAGGGAAACTTCTAGATGACTCCAAAAGATAAGAATATTCCCCAAACCCTTTGTGAATTTCGCTCATTCTCACCCAACGTAGGTGAAAGGAAGCCTAAGTGCTCTATAGAGCACCTTCGCAGTGGACTTAACTGCTCTGCAGCACACCTTCATAAGGGCTTACCTGCGCTAGTCCTTCTAGAGGCTATTTCTGGATGTCTTCAAGTCATGAAACTATCTGGGAAGGAGGCATTCAAAGGGGTGACTTGTTTAGGGCATGAAGCAAATAAAATTAAGGTTTGATGAGACATAAAACTCTTATATGAATGTTTAGATTTGATGTGTCCAAATGGATCTGTAACAACTACCCGCTAAAGCATGAAGTCGGAAAAATGTCAATGTCGAATGAAAGGCTTTATGATGTGATGAGGAGGTATCAAAGTGGAAGGTGACTTGCATCAATTACAATACATATATCATTATATTTGGTTTTTCATGAATTGTTGAGGGAAGGCATACCCATGCTCAGCTTATAAACTCTCATTACATGTACATAAATATTCGTTTACATATATAGAACCATGATCGGAATGACTATCAATGTGAAGCCATTATACATATGATTTAGTACTCCTGAAATCGTAGCTCGGATGGATGAAACTAGATCCGGGGTCTTCTATCTTGTTCAATCGTTCGCTCAAGTATGAGTCTAACCATGTGAATATGTGATCTGAAGTTGAACATGGGAGGACACCATCTAATTACTAGCCAATGATGTAAGTTGTTAACAGATGCGAGAGAAATCACCGATAATGATAATGATCGTCATGGCACTGTAGTACATTCTGCGTGGTGTGAATGGATGATTTGATGTCAAACACCATACAAAGTCTTTTGGTCGAAGGCCATTGATGTATGCCTATCGCCGAAAGTGAGAAACCTGCCATTAATGCATGCAAGCCTCAAGGTACTAAAAGGGTGTTTCTAAGTCAACTTCTTGGATAATGAGCTGATGTTGAAAAAAAGCGACTCATCGCAGAAGGGCCCTGATGTATCCCACATCAACGACACGAAATGAGTGTAGTGATTTTTGAGATGGAATTTGACTGACGACACAAGGTTCAGGAATGGCGGTCATGAAAATGAAGGTTTATGGTATTGCAAAGGATGAATTTTGACTAGATGACTTCTCTTGAACATGTTGGCAACACTTAAATGAATTGGTAGCATTGACACAAGACAAAGTGATGGATGGTATGATAGACGAACGATGTGATAACCATCAAGCTAATAACCCAACCCAAATAGTCATGGTGATGGAATGAAAGTGTCATGTTCAAGAGCGACCTACTACCATACAGTGGTTTTCCCCTTTTTCCCATTTTCCCCAGTCATTGCTAACCAGTATCTCTTTATTTTTATCAATATTGAGGAGGATAACATATGCTTGTTGCATAATTTCACCCTTTGGACGAATCCATTGCTATTGGATGTTTTAACGAGTCTAGCGAAGGTGAAACTCAGTCTTGTCTAGGTGGACAAGTTTGTCGCTATTTGATGTTTTAACGAGTTTGAAGACAAAGATAACTTAGTCGTTTTCATGTTTAGAGAGTTTGAAAAGGGACAAAAAGAAAAATCCACAAGTTCTTTTTCATGAATTAATCTCTCAAGCCCAAAAAAGCATAAAATAATACAAGAGAGATATCATTTCCAATCCATTAACAAGCTGGAAAGGATAAGTGCTCAGCAATCTTTTCATATTTAGAGAGTCTGAAAAGAGCTTAAAGAGGACTCCTGAGGTGTTCCTTTTTCATTTTTAACAGAGCTCGAAAAAGAGATAAAAGTGTGCTCTGTGGTGAAAGGTACAACTTATAATCGAGCACATTGAATTATGTAGATCAGTTGCAAAACCTGCTCAAGGCATCATCAAACGAATTAAAAATATCTGTTTCATAGGAAAAAATAGGTAAGTACTAATGTTTAATCGATTAATGAACATGAAATAAATATAAAACAAGTTTTTACCATTACATTTCACCATTTGGAACTTACCATTCATTTTTGTGCTCTGAGCTTAGTTTTTACCTCAATTTTCACCAGCTGATTATGAGAGATTATGCGGACCATTTCTCGAGCCGTGCAGACCATGTAGGAACTAAACCTCTCTTCTTTCTTTTCAAGTCATTCTTTTATCATTTCATGCAAGTTTTTGGGTTTTTTGGGGCCCCTGGGGTTTCATTTTTTTTCCCTGTGATCAGCGCAGGCTTTCACATCGAAAACTACACTGAAGAGCACTCAAATAGAAGGTTGCATGCTCTGCAGCACACTGTCTCTATTTATAGGTTGTGTTGGGCGCACTTCCCAAGTTTTTTTTAGTTGTTTGCTCCAAAATTTGTCCGGTTTTTTGCATGGAAAGGATCCTAATTTAGCTTATGATTGTGTTTCAAGCTTTTAGCAGATCATAATGTTGATTACATGGCGAGAAAGAGAGCTTGAAGAAAAAGAAATGGTTGCCCTAAACAATTCGAGTACAGTTGAGGCCCTCAAAAATTGCGGGTTACTCAAATACGTTAAGTTGTCCGGAATGAGGCAACAAATAGAATTACTGCAGTTCCTTGTTCATGCATGGGATCTGACAGATCAGGATTTTCACATTAGGGACACAATGGTCCCTATTAATATTGAGGATATCTACTTTCTTATCAGACTGTCGAGGTGAGGTGCCCCCATCTCACTTTCTGGATTTTCCCATGGATGTGAATCGGTGAGAGATTATATCAGAAAGTTTTGTCGGCCAGGTACACAGCCTAGCATTTATGGGAAAATAAATATCAGGGATGTAGGTGATTTGCCTTTAAGAACGATCCTCTTCACAATCACAAAATTGGCTGGTAGTGTGACAATCCATCTAGCGAACATATCATATATGCAGTATGCACTGGAGTGTCTAGAACCAAAAGTTTTCAACTGGTGCCAGGTTGTGCTTTCTTTGCTAAAAGAACAACTGACTAAGGTAAAAAACGGTAAGACGAAGAATTTCTACTATGGTTCAATCTTAGTTGCTTTTGCCTTAGAAAGAATTCCATTGATGCAACCACAACATGTTTCATTGGGTGTGGCTGGTCCTAGAGATCCACATATGCAGAGGTGGGTAGAATTGATGGCTCAACATGCAAGTCAATCAACAATCATTTTCTCTCCTGCATTTTTCAGCTGGCTTGAGCGACAAAATCTTGTTATTAAGAAGAATCCATACTCAAAGATGGATTTTTGTGGAGATCCAGATTTGATTTTACCAGTTGGAGCACAATCGGGTGATATGGGTAAGTTGTTTGACCAAAGTGTTTTTTGATTTTTCAAGTATCTACATGTTTTTTTGTGTTTTTAATGTTTCCAAGACTAAACTAAAATTACTCTTATGCATGCAGATGTGGGTACTGTTCGACCTGTGGGACACCAATAGGTTGCAGGTTGGCTAGCACAAAGAAACATCGGGAGGGCAGTTCTCGAGGACTTGGATTTGGCCTAGACCTTAGCAGAGTTGTAGGATCACATAGAGAGATTAACTCTTGGTATTCCAGATATCCAGATCAAGGAGTTACCTATGAGGCTACAACACCACACTATTGGTGTTCCTAATCGTTGGGCTAGGCTTTTGCGCATGATAGCATAAGTCATGACTTGTTACCATGAGCACCAACAAATCTACTTAACATGCTTTGTATGCATTTTTGAGTTTTTGGGTCAGATGACCAAATGTGTCTTGGGAACAAATTTTGTAAAAACTTTTAAAACACCTATATATTTTACTTTTAGAGCTTTTCTATGGTTATATGCAATCCTATTCAATTGATGATGTGAATTGAAAATACTACGTTTACATGTGTCACAAATGTCTATTTAACACATAATTCGCTAGAGAATCAGTGAATGTGTTAATGTTTTTGGAAATATGTTGATAATCAAAGACTCCAAAGAAGTGTAAGTGATTCATTGCTTTCTCAATTGCAAACATAAGCATGATTTTAGAGATAAGAGCTCTGCATAGTTGTTTGAGCCTACTTCCAAACCCATTTTTAGAGAGAAAGAATGAGTCTCCAAAAGATGAAGTACAACTCCTCTGCCACATCTAGGAGGGTCTCATTGTAAAGGGTCCTATTGTGATTTTCAAAATAAAAAATGTAATATCAATTTATTTCTCTAGAATTTATTTTATCCATGTGAATCACGTCGATCGAGTGGTGGAACAAAAACATAATATTTTTTTGTTTTATTGTAGCTCATAGTTGTTGCAACTCCTCTATATGTTACTACAACTTTATTATTGTTGTTGCAATTTTGTTGGTTATTATTGTTGTTGTACCTCTTTAGCTATTACTGCAACTCTATTTAGTTTTACTATTACCTCAACTCTGTTGTAACTTATTGTTGGAAATAGAGTATTGTATTTGTTACAAAATTCAATTCCATTGATGAAATATTTTGTATTATATGCTACAGTTTTCTTGCTGCTCTGTGTTTTTTTTTTCTATATGTTCAATATTTGTTTATGAGTTGGCAGTTGTAGTGTGTATTCTGTTATGTCCTCTCCCTTTCAATTTGGTATCATAGCTAGAAAGTGCTCTTTCCCTCCAAATGAATATCTCTACTATTTGGAAGTTGAATTGAAATGACATCAAACAATAGTATGGCTCTGTCATAGATTCATATTATGACTGAGAAAAATTATGACTCTTATTTTACCAAAATGAGAAAATTATTGCTTTCTCATAAACTTTGGGGATTTTTCACTAGTAGGTATCTAGATCCTACTGACCATACAACCAAAATGGCTTTAACGAATGTTGAGAAAACTATATTGAAAGAGAACAAAACAAAGGATAACAAAGGTCTTGGTCTTATTTAAGAATGCTTAGATGACATCAAATTTCCAAAGGTTTCAAGTGAAAAGACGTCAATGAAAGCTTCAAACATTCTTGAAACATGTTATTAGGGTGTATCCAAGGCGAAGAATGTTATAAAACTTGAGGATAGATTTTAAGAAACTGAAAATGAAATATAGTGAGACTGTGGATAGTTTTTTGACTCAAGTCATGAGCATTGTTAATCAATTGAATATTGTAGTGACATCTCAGATAAGAGAGTGATTAAGAAATTCCTCTGAAGTTTTCCAAAGAAATTTTAAGTTGTGGTTGTATCCATAGATGAGTTTAAAGACACTAGTCAAAAGCAAATTGATCAGTTGACTTGTTCTTTGGTTGCACATGAATACAAGATAACAAGATATGATGTTAATCCATTGGAGAATGCCTTCAAAACTCAACTACAACTTACGATAGGAAGAGGTAGAGGAATTTCAATTAACAAAGGAAGAGGAGGAGGAATAATTGATCAAAGAGGCAACAAAAATAATTATGAATCTCAGGAGAAATCTCAGTATTACCCTTTTATTTTAAGGGGGAGTAACAACAAAACTCGGTAGCAAGAAAATAAGATCAATGATAAGTCTAAGTTATATTGTTATTATTGTAAAAAGTATGGTAATTTTGCTAAAAAGTGTTGGAACAAGCAGGAAGATGCTAAAAAACAATCTACACACGTTATAGAGGAGTCTGAAGATAATTGAAAACCTTTGTTTTTGACCTATAATGTGACTCAAGAAAGTTCTAATGATGTTTTTTTTTGGATACCAGGTCCAAAAAACACATGATTGGAAACATATATTTATTTTGCAATATAGACACTAGTATTTAGTCAGAGGTAAAGTTGGACAATGATAAGAAGGTATGCATTAAAGGTAAAGGAGTGATTGATGTATATACTAGCAACGGTGAAATAAGAATGATCGATGACATTTATTATATATTTAGTTTAAAATGTAATTTGTTGGACATTTGACAGCTAATAGAGAAAATATATAGAATGTTCTTTAAGAAAAAGATATGTACAATTATTGATAAGTATCCAAGTAAGCATCTGACAACAAGGGTGGAGATGACAAAGAATAAGATGTTCCCACTTATAATGAGAAATAAATTGACTAAATATTTGAATGCTTATAAAACTAAGGGTTTGGATGAATCCTCGTTATGAATTTAAGATATGGCCATTTATATTTTAGTGGTCTTGATTTGCTACAAAAGATGCTAACGGTGAAAGGGTTTCCCAATATTAAGCAACCAGTAAGTTATGTATCACAGAGACAAATTTGTATCTGGAGTTTTGTACATGGTGAAAGCCCCATTGGAGATTGTAAACACAGATTTGTGTGGAATAATGAAAACACCTTCATTTCCTGGTAATGTTTATTTTTTAACTTGTATTAATGATTGCAGTAAAAAACTTGGGTTTATCTTCTGAAACAAAAGTCTAAAGCCTATAGTGCATTCAAAAGTTTTAAAGTCATAGTTGAAAAGGAAAGTGGCAAATATATTAAAGTTTAAAGATCAGCTAGAGATGGTGAATACATGTTAAATGATTTTATGGAGTTATGTTAGTATCATGGAATCTATAGACAATCCAATACACATTAACTCCACAACAAAATGGAGTGGTAGAAAGGAAGAATCAAGCCATTATGACTATGGATTGAAGAATGTTGAAGGAAAAGAATTTACTAAATGAATAATGGGGAGAAGAAATTATTTGTTCGTTTTATATTCCCAATAGGAGTCTGACTAAGAGCATGAAGGACTAAGTTCCCAAAGAAGCTTGGAGTGGCAAGAGTTGCGATGTATATCATTTAAGAATTTTCAAGTGTGTGACCTACACACATTTACCAAAAGAGATGAGAAGGAATTTGAATGAAAGAAGTCAGAAGTGTACATTTAATGAATATTGTGGAGTCTAATTCGTATAGTTTCTATAATCCCATCACGAAGAAGTATATTATAAACATAGATGTTCAGTTGAAGGAAGAATAAGCTTGGGGTGGAAGCATAGATAAATTTGTTGTACAATGAGTTGTATCCTCTCATGGAGATGATTATGGATATGAACATGATGTACATGGTGGAAAATTGAATCCATATGCACATACACTTGCTGCATGTACTTCAACAAGGTAATCACCAAGAGTCAACACATTACAATTCAAAACACCCAGAACTCAAGATTGTGGCAAACCATCAAGTTAAGGTGGACAAAAACCAACAAGATTAAAGGTAAGTAATGAATGAAATCATATTTTAGCTACATTAAGGAACATAATTAAAAGTTAGAAGACTAGGAGCTTAAGATAATTATATGAGAAGAATGATGAAGTAGTTCAAGTTTAAAATTTTGCATTAATTACATATGACCTTGTAAATTTAGAAGAAGTCGTTAAAGGACAAGTTTGGATAAATGTTATAGATAAAGAGATTGATGCCATATAAAGAAATAATACTCTACATATTATAGATCTACCAAAAGGAAAAAGAAATCTAGGTGTTAAATAGATTTACGAGACTAAGTTGAATGCTAAAGGCAAAGTTGAGAAACATAAAGCATGACATGTAGCTCGGGGGTTTAGTCAACAACCCGACATTGATTACAATGAAACTTTTGGACCTATAGATAGATTTGATACAAAAATGATGGTGTTATCTATTGTAGCAAAAATAAAAGGAAAATGTATCATATGGGTGTTAAGTTTACATTTTTAAATGGATTTTTAGAAGAAGAGGTATGTGAAGCTAGCTCAGGGATATGAAATTGATTGAAAAGAAGATAAAGTATACAAGTTAAAGAAATCATTATATGGACTCAAGCAAGCACCCTAATTATGGTACAATAAGTAATGAGTATTTGAATAATAAAGGATTCAACAGAAGTCTAAGTGAGGCAACCCTATATACTAAGGTAAATTGTAAGGGAAAAATTTTGACAATTTTCTTGTATGTTGACAATTTGAATTTCATTGAAGATATTTCAATAGAAGACAATTTTTTTTTTGGAGTTCTGGCATTCCTTGGGGTTGGGGAATACAACCTCTGTAGAGAAATATGCTAAACTACCCACAAAGCATGAGCCTAGGTTGAAACCTTCATAGGAAGAAAGGCTAAAGACATCCTTAACATCGATATCCTTAATTGAGAAGCTGGCGCAATATCTTGATGGGTTAAGGAAGCGTGTGGCACCTCGATGTAAAGACGATATCTGTGATGTCATGCTAATGAGTATTTCTTTTCTTGTCTATGTATATATATGACAAAAGATTGTGTGTGCATATTGTGTGTGGCAGTCAATGCTTAAGCATTAGAGTTACCTTACTTTTTCTCTTAAGAATAACTAGATAAACATATGCAAAACAATTCCTTTGTATTTTTAAGCTAGATTTTTTCAAAGACTCGTCATGTGTCATAATAAAAGACATTTTAATATTTTATCTATATAAAAGAGATACTCATAGAGAAAGACACCCAAAAATATATATTTATATATTTGAGAGATTGCGTATTTATTATTATATATTTAATAATTTAATTTTAATATTATAATTTCTAAATTCAACATTAATTTTGGAGCTATTATATAAATTATTTAATTATATATATTATATATATATTATATATTATATATTTTTGATTAACCATTTCTTATAATATTTTTGGAAACTTCTAACGATTCCCCACAGCCATACACAAGTTCCCAATATTCCTACTCCAAAAACTCCATTAACACCCTTCACCACCGCCTCCGTTACACCCCTCACCGCCGCCTCCATTCTCCAGTATTTTTCTTCACGTAGTGTTTATATTCCACGATGATAGAGGGGTAGACGAGTTTTGTACATTTTTGTGAAATAGATCATGCTCAATTTAATACTAAGGCTTGGTGTGCAAATTGGCACGCGGCACTCATACTCCTATCCCCTTGCTACCGGCTCCATCATCCGGTACACCCTCCACAGATTTTACAACAATAAAAATAAACTAGTTTTGTACCAGATTTTACAATAATAAAAATAAACTAGTTTTGTACATTTTGGTGAAATTAAACATGGCGAATTTAATGGTGCGGATCCGTGTGAAAATTAGCAGAAGGCAAAAGACCTAATCTGCTTGCGATAACTCTGGGTGCAGCAGCCACTTCTGTTGGATTAATTGCAGCCATGGACAAATTTATTTTTCGCCCAAAACGTTGGGAACAGATATCTCGAACCAGAGGTTTTAGAATTGCTCAATCATTCAGTGTGCACCTTACTAGCTTGTATGTGGTGAACTCTTCTCCTATTTAATTACGTAATTTCTTTCGCAGGTGAGGAAGGAGAAGATAGCTTATCGCCTCCTATCGCGAATCTGGAACTCATTTTCAAATACGATACTCTAAGGCAGGCTACCTCCGATTTTAAAGTTGAAAACAAACTTGGTGAAGGAGGGTTCCATGGATCCGTCTTCAAGGTAAGGACCTAGGGTAATTTCCTTCCATTGAATTAGATACTAGTCGGTAGCAGGTCCGAGTAAGTTATAATGGAGAATAAAAATAATTTTGAATTTCATTGATCCTCAGGGGTTCTACCTGATAGTAGAGAGGTTGCAATTAAACGGCTGAATATAGGTTCAAGGCAGGGAGACAATGAATTTCTGAATGAGGCAAATCTCATTACTCGTGTTCAGCACAGGAATCTAGTGAGATTACTTGGTTGTTCTGTTGAGAGATAAAAAAGACTGCTAGTTTACGAATACCTCCACAACAGTAGTCTCGACAAGATTATATTCAGTTTGTTCTCGCTTAAGCTCTGCTTCAATCCTGTAACTGTTCGAGTTTGTGCATGTAGTTTCTTAAGTTTTAGAAACACCTTTTTACTGTATGTGTGCAACATATGTAGATACAACAAAACACAATTTACTTAATTAGAGAGAGAGGTATGAAATCATAATTGGGACAGCGCGTGGGCTTGCCTATCTTCACAAGGACTGGAGATTCGAATCATCCACAGAGATATCAAAGCAAGCAATATCTTACTAGACAATGCAGACTTTGGCTTAGCGAAATTATTTGCAGAAGATGAAACCCACGTTAGCACTAGAATTGCAGGAACTTTTTAAGAATTCTCCCTACGGTTCAATCTCTTGATGTTCCAAACATTATTCAATAAATTGCAGGATATGAACGTATCACAACTCATATATATGAGAAAGGATCATATAATTTTAGGAGGGTTAATATATGGAGATTTGATTGTACATAACATTGTGCAGTGGTTACATTGCGCCTGAGTCCTTACGCGGATAGTTGACAGAGAAAGCAGATGTATTCAGCTATGGAGTGCTTCTTCTCGAGATTATCAGCGGAAGAAAGAACCATAGTTTGATTAACACATGGAGTTTCTCATTTAAGCTGTATGGCTCCTGTGGATCTCATTCTTGAAATATAAAATTTCTAAAATGTCCATAGAATTATGATTTCTTGCGAACTAATGCTTTACGTTCTGTGGATATTGGTCAAATTACCAGACATGGAGACTGTATGACGCAGAGAGAGGCATTAGAAGTTACGGATCCGACATTGGAAGGCAGTTACTCGTGGGAAAGAAGGGCTTAGAGTGATTAAAATTGGTATTTTGTGCACTCAAGCAGGCGCAATGTTGAGACCTTCAATGTCCCAGGTGGTGTTGATGCTAACAGGTGAGCAACAACATATTCCTTCGCCCACAAGGCCTGAGGAGAGTGTGTTGACCGCAATAGACCAAGCGGAATGTGGTACAGTTACTCCTATTCAACACCTTAACCAGACGTCAACGAACACTCACTCGTTGGAAGTAGCGACTTATTGTCGGACACCATCTAATGTCCACTCTGCAGGTGGTAATCTTCATTCAGCATTACGGAGCCAAGGTTATCTCCACTGATTATAATAAATCGGTATTTACGCTGCTCATTCTATAATTTGATAGTTTTGAGACAATTAAGCTTCTCAAAACACTCTTTTTGGTTTCATAGATTAGGATGAGTTAGAGAGTTTGATGAATTAGGATGAGTTAGAGAGTTTGATGATCTAGATTATTATAGCATGTGATGTTCGATTCTGTATAATAAATAGGGTTTGATTAATCTTTAACTAATTTATAATTGGTAAAGTATGGGTTAAAATATATTTGGAAAGTATTGTTTGAAATAATAGTGAGATAAAGTTTGAGATGTTTTATTAATAATTTAAAATTTTAAAATATTGGGAAATCATTTTGACGGGTTTAGAAATATTTTTTTTTAATTTATCTTTTTAATTATTAGAAATTTTTTCCACAAATTATAGCATATTGGACTAATTTTTATTTATTTTTTATTTTTTCGAAATAATTTAAATTGCTTAGATACTAGAAATTCTTTTTAGCTATTTTTATTTTTAGTTTTTTTTTATTTTTATCTTTTACGGATTTTTTTTATACCAGGTTTACTTAAAGGGTAATATATTAGGATTTTTATAATTTATTTAGTTAAATAATTTGAAAAGGTTGTGACATTTTGTACATTCCACTTTTTGGCTGTTTTAAAGAATTATTTATTTTTTTTTTATTCACTCATAATTTGTAGGAAGTTTCACTTTTGGAGCTGTTTTAAAGAATTATTCATTTTTTTTATAGGTTTCACTCATAATTTGTAGGAAGTTTCACTTTTGGAGCTGTTTTAAAGAATTATTCATTTTTTTTATAGGTTTCACTCATAATTTGTAGGAAGTTTCACTTTTGGAGCTGTTTTAAAGAATTGTTCATTTTTTATAAGTTTCACTCATAATTTGTGGGAAGTTTTCATTTAGAATAACCATGTTTCTTCGTTAAATAAATTGTATCTCTTTTGGTTACTTATTTGTAAAAATTGATTAAAGGTCTCAAGCATTAACGGACCTGAAGAGCACCTTTCTTTATTTATCCCTCTCTTGAAATTATTTCACATGAACCACCATTTATATAAAATGAGAATTTGATTTTAAAAATATTTATTAATTTTATTTTTCATTTTTTATTTTATTTATTTAAATTTATTAGATAATAATATATGTAATAAAAATGTTTTAATTAAACTATTTTACAAACAATAATTAATTTGAAATTATTTAATTTTAATATTGTTAAAGTTTCTCACAAGGCTTTATAACTAAACCTTATTCGAATATATACTACAATAAGCAAAAAAAGAACAATGGTAAGAATTTAATAATGTATATATGAATTATTTAGTTTTTTTATTTTTAAATCATATCTCTCTTTTTAAATTTGGAATTATAATTTCTCTCTACAATTAAAAAAAAAGCTATTATCTAAAAAAAATTATTATGATTAATAAAATAGTTTTGAAATATTTCTCATAAATTATTACAAAGAAATATTATCAATACAAAATTTTTATTTTATTAATAAAATAATTTTTGTCAAGTGTTATTAGCACAACAAGTTGAGGATGGGCCTTCTGAGCAAGGCGACCCAAGATCAAACCTCACAGGGGGTGGTTGTGCCTTATCTTTTTTTTTCTACATAAGACTATTTCTATTAACAAAGTAAAGGTAAATTTACAGTATGACCGTAGTCAAGAACTCTGCATTAGTAGGAGGCAGAACTATCCAAAAAAAACATATGTAAAAATTGTCTGTTTTTAGGACCCACGCAGGGGACCAAGCTGAGATACATATGATATTGCAAGATTACCCAAAAAACTAATAAACCCCAGAGAACCCAAAAACTATTTGCCTTACAGTCATGCCGAGGGGTGAAGGGCGCACTGCAGGAAGTAGAGGCTTGGGTGGATGTGCTATTCATCAGGAGGCTCTTCTATGATATGACACCAACCGATATCTGGCAAATCCCCTGCTTGTGTCGCATTCTGAACATAGGGACCCGGGTCAACCATCATCACATCCTAAGCTGTGCATGTCTGTTCGTTTGCTGCTTGCCGAGGAGCGTTTTCAACATTCAACTAGAGGGAAGAAGAAGGAGCCGAGATTACCCCCGAGCCCCCAGGATGAGTCCTTGTATCTTCGGCTTGGCTTTCTTCATGAAATACCACCGTGAAATACATCGTAATCCTGGGTCTGTTAAGAGTGTTATCAAAGGTGAAGATGGCAGAACCAGAGGTGGGGACTGGCCCGTAGCTAGAACTGGTAGCACGGGATCTCCCTCGCCTGCTTCGGGTTAAAGGGCGACGCCCAGCTGACAATTCACTAGATGACAAACTGGTTGGTGCTCGCCTTGGCTCGCCTCTACGGCAACCCATCCTTGGTCGCAAACGAGGCATCTGGAATATAGCAACCGCAGAAGTCCAGGAATGTGGCACCAGAGCACTAACCAGCGGGTGGTAGCAGCTTTGCCTTCTGATCGATCCACCTTTGCTGAGCTTAAACCTGTCCTCCTGGAGAGCCAACCTTTGCTCAAAGAAGACACTACTTGTACCAGAAACCAGTGACCAGAAAAGGAGATGAATCACTGTGATATGGAAATGAAAGCAACAACAGAGAACACCGAAAAGGAACGTGATGAGGAGAAAAATTTGCTTCGCCGAGAGGGCTGAGCCAAGCGACAAAGGAACCCAAATCCCCTCAGGTGACCTGAAGTCCGAATCGAGACTGGAGACGAGCAAGAAGAGCAAATAAAACAGTAATGTTGCCACCTCCCCAGGACTTCCCTGACCTTATCATTCTTTGTCATGCCTCGGGAGGCTCCTCCCATTACTTCCACATTGATGGATCCTGCCTTTTGCTGTAGGCTAGTGTGTGTGGAGGTAGAAGACATAACTCTGAACTTGATGTGTGAGCCGAACCGTCTGGAATGAAATCCTATATGTCGATCCTTGCGCTTATGTCATGCACCAGATGCCATGTCATATTTTAACTTCTTGTACTGATCAAGCAGGTGGCGATCTGCCTCGCCCAACCCTGTCTCGTCATATTAATGCCTATCACAAGCACCCACATCTGGGAGCTTGTGCCTTATGTTAGGGCGAGGCGACAGGCTAAAAAATACAGTCAACTAAGGATTGGTGTGCCCCAGGCCGGGTGTGATCCCCAAGTGACTTTGATAAATTAGATGCCCCTAGGTCATGGCTCCTCAAGCCACAGGTCAGTAACAGACAATTTGACAAACAAAAAATAAAAATCAAATGTTTCACATACATTACTAACAAATATAATTAATTATGATATATATATACATTAGTGAAGATAAAGTTTAATATCAAAGCTAAAATGAGCTCCAAAGATTTTTAACCACAAAATGCGCGGTAAAGATATGCAAACATTTCATTTTAGATGGAAATTAATAAGCTCTATATTTTGTGTGAGCTTGTATTTAGAGCTCATAAATATTAATTAAATTGGAAAGAAAAATACGCAATGAGAAAGAAAAAAATCACACAAATAGGCACCCTAATTTTACTTAGTAAAACACTAATATTGTATTAAGGAAACCTCTATGGGGCAAGGGATTGGAATTCTTATTACTCAAGGTCAAAAAATGACTCTCCAACTATACACCAAGCCTCATGGGAAACATCATTTTAATGTGAGAAATTTTGTTATATAAATTCATATCGTTTTAGATGGAAATTAATAAGCTCTATATTTTGTGTGAGCTTGTATTTAGAGCTCGTAAATATTAATTAAATTGGAAAGAAAAATACGCGATGAGAAAGAAAAAAATCACACAAATAGACACCCTAATTTTACTTAGTAAAACCCTAATATTTTATTAAGGAAACCTCTATGGGGCAAGGGATTGGAATTTTTATTACTCAAGGTCAAAAGATGACTCTCCAACTATACATCAAGCCTCTTGGGAAACATCATTTTAATGTGAAAATTTTTGTTATATAAATTCATATCGTCACGCAACTGTCTGAATGGTAAAACCACATTTATTGAGATAATTACATTTTTTAACAATCTTTTTAATTTTTGTCATACTTATGTCTAATAATAATGATAGCAAATTTTATGTCTAATAATCCCTTCATCCTTGCAATATTGTTCAATTCTAAGGAAGTAAATTCACCACCATTGTTAGTTCTTAAATATTTAATTCTATTGTTTATTTTCTTTCCACCATATATTTAAATTGTTTAAAAACATTAAATACATCAATCTTTCTTTTTAACAGATATACTAAAACTTTCCTAGAGTAATCCTCACTAAATGTTACGAACTAAGATGCACCTCTTGGAATAGCGAAAGTTCAAAATCTTGATTGGAAGTTCTTGTCTATTGGATCATTGTTTGGAATTTCTTCCTTTCTTTAAAATGGTCTCCATTGAATGGAAACAGTTCTTTTAATCATGGTAGTTCCACTATAGGAGTTCAAGTGAATTCGTTTTGTGAGCCTTAAAACTGAAACTTAAATCAAGATCAACTTTAAAATTTATTCAATTAACATAATGAGCATTTAGAACATTAATGGAACACATAATGGTTTAGGATAGAAGACATGGTATGGTATCATTAAGCATAAGAGATTTCATTATTTTCCAGCATTACATCTTGCAAATGGTTGGATTTCCACGTACATCTGAGTATATCATAATGCCCCCATCGAACGATTACACATTAGACAAAAACATTATGGGATGCACTTCCATGTACCTTCAGGTATATTTTAGAAGTCCCCACTAAGTTGAAACCTACGATAGGTAATCGAGTCACCCACCTTGTCATCTATGATACACCGAACACAACATTCAGGGAGATTGTCTACACGTACTTAACTGTATATTGCAGTTCACCATGACTTGGTAATCCTTATATGCCTAGTTACTCCTCTTTACTTTTATTCGTGTTTTTACTTTTCAAGATCATTTAATTAACTCTCCTTAGTAGATCTTAGGTTAAGTCTCATGGAAACAGTTCCAGAGTCTACGAGTCAAGGAAATCCTTCTGATGGGAATCCTAGTCATTTCCCCCTTATGGAAATATTGGTGCTCCTTATATGGCTACGTTGTCCCTTCCTGGATTTATCATAGTTTTACTAGTATTGTTGTTTTCAAAATTGTTGATTCTGGATGTCCAAACTACTCCACAACCAAGTCCTCCACCTGAACAACATCAACCTCAAGTTCATCCTCATATTGACCCTTTTCCTTCTTCGTGTATTGTTCCTTCATCATTTTCTTCTTCTTCTCTTGGTGAAAGTATTGATTCTAGTAACCAGGAAGCTAAGAAGAAGAAGAAAAGGATGAAGAAGTAAAATAAGCAAGGGGAAAAACAAGAAACCATTGTTCTTAATGTAGCTAGTTCTTCAAAGCCCCATAAAGTCAAATTCCCTTGCATGCTTTGTAAGGGTGATCAAGTTCTTAGAATTGTCTTGGTATTCCTCAGGTGTAAGAAGTGTGGTCCACAGGCTCACATCAGCCCTTATCATCTGTCTCTGGAGATCATGTTGGTGGCAAACCATCGACTAGTGATAATAAGGATCTCGGGAAGAAAGGAAAAGTTAAGTTACTTATAAGTTATGTGAAGGGAATCATCAAATTCACCTTTTCCCTCCTTTGGATGATGCCTCCAAACAGTTGGAAAACATTATTTTTTCTAACAACAACTTCTAGCCTGTTATTGAAAGCTTTCTCCAAATCCTCAAATAGTTGATGAAGTAATTGATTCGGATCCCTTTTCAATCAATCCCATTCTCTCTAAACATGAATCCCATGAGTTTGTTCCCAACCAACCATTGGTTGAGAAAATGGTTGCCTTTATTCCACCTTCACTCAATTTCATTTCTCCTGTAGAGAGTGAGGTTCATACCACTCAATTTCTTCTCATTTCTTTAGATCTCATATAATAAGGGGATAATTCTCCCATTTTCATGGAACCCCCTCCAAGTAATGAGGTAATTTCCTTTTATTGGATCCAATTTGTAGAACCTTGTCTCCCTTCTTACATACATTTTCAGATCAATGTGAAAGCTTGTGATATGCTAAATAGGATTTTTTACACAATACCACAGCTTATCAAGACCACATGCCTGAAAAACCATAACTCCTGTCACTTAAAAATTATAACTCATTTCACTTGTTAATATAGCATTTTGTCATTTAATTAATTTAATTAAAATGGAAAAGAGGACATAACTACTTTGGAGATAAATATCAAGCTTTGATTTTTGTACACTATTATGGAAGTTAAATCCCAACCGTCTACTTAATAACTATTCATGATTTGACACATCATTATCAAAAGTTATATTAATAGACTTGATTATTTTACTTTGGTATTATAGTACTATTTAGAAAGGTTATCAACATCTTGGAACAAGTGATAGCATTTTCATTTCATGTTGTGAGTTGACCAATGAATTATATATTGTTGAAAATGTTCAATATGTCATGGAATTAGTAGTATATAACCAAATTATGCAGATAACATGACAATAAAAAATGAATTAAAATATTTTCACACATGACTTCATGACCTCTATGCTTTTGGTTTGGCGCATAAAATTTCAAAATTTTCCTTATTTTTTTTAATAATCTTAACATATTATACATTTTATTTTATTTTATTATTTTTAAATTCATTTTTAAAAAATATTATTAATAATATATTAAAATATTTATTAGTCTTTATTAAAATAGAATTATAATAATACTTTCTTTTCAATTTGAATGTATTAAATTATTTAATTTTGAAAATGGAGACATATATTTGTTGATATAATGAGAAAATAATTGTGGGGAGAGGCTCATTGTACATAGTATGAGCGATTTTTGTACCTATGTTTTTAAAATAAAAATTGTTAGAAAAGTAGAGAGAGTACATTATGACACAAGCAAATCATTTGATATCTTTATTCATCACAATAGTTACAAATATATAGGAAATAGATCACAAACTTCGATGAATCTAGTTCCTAAAAAAGTGGATCTATGAGTGAGAATTGACATAACTACAAATCAGACATATGGAACAACAACTTCTTGATTGACGCCTTGGGACTCATAATGACAACTTGTGATCACATCATACACATGGAAGCATTACTTCCAACACCCTCCCTTAATGCTTACATGACAAATATAGAAACACACACTACAATAATAAATGAAACTTTGTTAAATTGGTCTTCGTCAACACTCACATCCATTCTGGAATCTCACAAACGCTGCTCTTTCACCACCGCATCTTCGAACTGTTACTTGACCTCCATTTAAAACATAACCGCCTCTGACCACCATTGATGAACTTTGCAAGATCAGCAATATTGATACCTCGGATCGTCGAGGCTTCTGTGATAAGAGTCCTCAAGTAATGAACCATCCTATGGATCAACCACCATCTGTCGGATATTTATCTTTCGTCTATTCGTTAGTTGCTAGAATGGAGGTCTAGATACTGAATGTGTTCAAAATTTAATCATACAACTTGACCTTACTAACACAAGAATTGATGTTTCAGACACCGAGGCTTCCAGTTTAAGAACCACCAACCCTTTTTATAACAATAATTGAAAGAAATGGAAAACTATTTGACAAAGAAATCTCACAACTACAAACTCAATAATCATTAAACTATCAACTTTCATCGAGGCATAAACAAGTCACCACTTCCCTCCTTAGTGCAGATCAAAATTTTTTCATCTGGTTCAATCTTTCTCTTGGAATTTTCTCATCTTCACAAAGCATTTGCTAAAGTGGTCAATTTCAATAAAATTACACTCACATACTGAATTGACCAGACTCAATATGTTTAAAATGCAAACTCCAAAATTTGAGATCAGAACAAGATTGTAACAGAAACATCTAACGCAAAGATCTCTTCCCACAGAAGTGAAAAATTCAAATTTTCCTCCAATTTTAACACTTTTGACATATATCATCACTAGCCACTCGAAACTCCTCTCCACCAGATCTCAAATACAAATATGTGCAACAATATGTACAGTTCAGGGGCACAATTTTGTAGATTTATAATATAAGAGTGCACACAATTTTGACAAAACCATCCAGGCATGAATTTACCTCCTTTGCAGGTTCAAGGTAGATAAGCACAAACTAAAATTTACAGATAGCAAGATGACAAAAGTGAAAAAAACAATAAGACTCAGAATCCCTGACATATTCTTGGCCCTCCCTTGAGGGAGTCAAGCCAATACGAGCTCTAATACCATATTTGAAAAGTAGAGAGAGTACATTATGACACACACGAATCACTTGATACCTTTATTCATCACAATAGTTACAAATATATAGGACATAGATCATAGGCTTCGATGAATCTAGATCCTAAGAAAGTGGATCTATGAGTCGGAAATGACACAACTACAACTCAGGCATAGGGAACAACTTCTAGATTGACACCTTGGGACTCACAATGACAACTTGTAGATCACATCATACACATGGAAGCATTACTTCCAACAACAAATAAATATTCACTTAAAAAAAACAACAATGTGGAATGTAATAAAAAACAAAAGAAAAAAAAATATGCACATCTCATTAGTTTTATTTAAAAACATAATATAATGTTCATTATTAACTTTTCTTTCACTATTTTTTTAAATAAATTTATAAAATTTGATTGAAAAGTACACTTTTATCCAATTCATTTTAAAATTGAGGATGTAACATATCACATCTATCTTCATCTATGCTATTTTCCCATATTTTATCCATTTATGATGTTTCCTTTACAACATTGGTGCAATTGCTAGTTAACATTAATGTAATATCAACCTTTGTCAACAATAGTTGATAATGCTATTAAACCAAAAATTAGTACTTATTTTTCAATTTTAACACTATAATACACATATAAATATTGAAATTAACATTAACATATTAAAACTAATGTTAATATTAATGTTAACATATTGACATATTAATATTAATCTTAACGTTAATGATGATGATGATGATGAAGAACGTCCACCAAAGCCAATATGGTCTATAAACATTAAGAAAGTAAAGAAGAAAGAGATTAATTGTGAATCTTTAATATTTTATTTCTATGATACAAAAGAGGTGTTCCTAGATCACTATAGTTTTGTTGACTTAACAAGTCAAGAAGATTGGTAGTGTGAAAATGTTTTAGAAATGAAAAGGGATGTGAGTATTAACATTGTTAATTAATACAGAAATTGTTAATTAATGTTAGTGTTAATATTAATATTAACATTTTTAACATTAACATTATATTGTAAGGATTGGGTCGACGTTTCGAACCAACTAATGTGGTTCATCCTCAAGACAAGATCCTAGACAACCTTGACACTAGACAACATAGTTGACACTAGACAACTTTGTCATGAGGATGAACCACATTAGTTGGTTTGAAATGTCGATCCAATCCTTACAATGTGATTAATCCGAAAGATTGTTTCTAAACTATGGATCACAAAAGTCTTAGATCTAACATTAACATTATGATCAAACTCATCAACCCTTTTCAACTATGGTCAACCATGGTCAATGAGTCGTCCTCACATGTAGAGGTTGTCTAGTTATAAGAAGAGCTTCGGCGTAAATCACATAAAAA
Source organism: Pinus taeda (assembly GCA_000404065.3). Classification (NCBI taxonomy): domain Eukaryota; kingdom Viridiplantae; phylum Streptophyta; class Pinopsida; order Pinales; family Pinaceae; genus Pinus; species Pinus taeda. Next base: position 147,335 of record APFE031392042.1, read on the forward strand.
AGACCTTTGTGGACGCGTTTCGAACCAACTAGTGTGGTTCATCATCAGGACAAGTTGAAGAAACAAATCTGGCCTAACATGTTAAATAGACTGAGCAGAGACTCCAACGGCTAAATAACGGCTAAATTTGACTCTAGGACCCCGGTCCAAATTATATTAATAAAATTTTATATTATCATTTTTAAAATATTAAGATTAATGATATATTATACTATTTCTGGAAATAAGTAACATTAGGTAAAATTGATAAATGTGTGAATAGCATCAACTAATTTAAATTAGAATAATAACCATAGGTTGTTAATATAATCATTCCAATGGTTATTAAATTTATTATAGTTTGATATTTTCTTTATGAAAAGAATAAAAATATAATAATAAAATGATTTATTTAATACATTACTTTTTAGTCAAAACTAATAATAATAGGTGCTTAGGATAAAACTAAATGAATAATAATAATATTAGGAAAAAATAAATATATCATTTTAATGGTAAATTCGAAACTAAATTATTCATTTATTAAATCATGAAATGGTTTGTTACGGTAAACGATGAGATTAATAATCCAGATGGTTAGTTTAAAAAGGTAAGTTAAATTGTTTATAAAATTTACTAATTATTATTGATGTTCTATCAAATTTTACCCGTTTATCAATTATTTAATTTATTAATTACTAGTACTATTATAAATACCAAGAAAAACTAAACTTTCATGGTTAGTTTTTACAAAGGCTTAAATCAGATTGCGCAAATTTAATTACATAATTTTAATTTATAATAACTAACCATATATATAAATACTAATATATATAATCTCTATTTTTAATAATAATAATAATAAAATTGTTTTAAGATAAGAAAAATTATATTTCTTTACTTATATTAGTTTAAAGAGAGAAATGGATTATTAAAAATAAATAAAAAATTTAGTAATAATAACTATATAAATATACATAAAAATTAATTAATAATAAAAGATAAAAATAAAAAAATGTTAATCATAAAACCCCATGCACAAATATTAAAGTTGTTCCTCCATCATGAAAAAAAAATTAGTAACCAATAAAATTAAGATAAGATTAATAAACTATATAGGTATATATTATTTATATATATATAAGAAATTGCAATATAAGTAGAATGATACTACTAATAATAATAATCTTAACAAAATAAAGCGGGAACTAATTATATAGGAAGGAATATAAATACGCGAGCGATTTATATTCCCACCATTTCTCGGCTCAGAAGATGGGGGTTCTTAACACCCTAGCTACTTGGGCCCTGAGGATTTCTGACGACGAGAGCCTGGATAGAGAGAGATCCCACCTCCTTGATGTCTTTGTGGAAAACGGATATAGTAGGCACCTAGGTCGGAAAGCTTTCCTTAGAGCCTCCAGAAATGCGTCTAAGAAGAAAGAGCCTAAGGAACGCCATATAGGTGTCCATCTTCCCTATATCCAAGGGACCACAGATAAGATTGCTCGGATTCTCAGAAGGTTTGATATTCCCTCAACCTTTAGGCCCCTCAAAACCATTCGTAATTCCCTTCAGTCTGTGAAAGATCCTGTTAACCCTATGGACATGAAGGGGGTTTATTTGATTCCTTGCTCATGTGGGACACCCTATATAGGAGAAACAGGACGATCCATCCAGCAAAGAATCTGTGAACATGCTGCTGACCTAAGACATGGGAGAAAAAAGTCTTCAGCCTTAGCTGAGCATGTGGACAAGACCAGGCATCATGTCTGTATAGAGGAGGCCAAAGTTATTGCCAAGGTGGCTCAGTTCCGTCATCGTAAGTTAAGGGAAGCTTTAGAAATTGAAAAAAGGCCTATCAATCTCAACAGAGATGATGGCTGGAAGGTAAGTAGGTGCTAGATCCCCGCCTTGTCTTCATAGTGTCTCCCCCCCCTTTCTGCCCGCCCCGCCCCCCCCGCCCCTCTATTTTTCTGTTGTTCTTCCTTCATTCCCCCTGTTTCCGTCTGATTTTTCCTCTTCCGCCTTGAGCTAAGGTTTCCTTTGGATTTTCTCGTGTCCTTCGCCTCCTATGTTTCTTTGGAGCTCTTCCTTTCCGTAGTGTTCTTATAGTATTTTATCCTATAGTATAGATATTTATGTATAGAGATAGGTAGATATCTATTCCCCTTTATAAGTCTATGAGTATGATTACTGATATTATACTTAGGTTTAGATTCATGCTTATATATAGATATATATAAAATTTCAGTTATTTTTCTATCTTGGTTTCATTTAGTTATTTGACTTTTTGCATTGATGGGGTCCTTCACCTGTTTGGCTAGATATTTATTTAATGCATTCATGAGGTCATTATTATTTCATAAGTTAAGTATTATTTAGTCTAGGTTCTAATTTACATGGAGATTTATATTCTTATCTTGATTACATTTTATGATTTTCATAGATCCATTAATATTTCGTAGTTAATTACTATTTATCTAAGTTCTATTTTATTTATTTTATTTACATAGATAGTTATGTTCTTTTCTTTATTGCATTTTATTACTTGTATTTGGTTATCTAATCATCTATTTAAATCTTCGATAAATAAGTTTGGTATATCTAGATATCTTTTAACAATTTGTCATTAGTTATCTATTAAAATTAATATAT
>APFE031392052.1:0-38763 GCA_000404065.3 Pinus taeda
CCCCACCAGCATTATTGCCGGATTTATTTGTGTCAGCCTTCCCATCATGATTCTTTTTCTTACCTCGTCCTTTCTTTTACCCATTGGAATTTTGATTTCCTTTGGGGTTATCAGATTGGACAACATTAATGGAAGAGGGTTGGGAGGACGAAGTAGTAGACGATGTGACTTGGTTGTTTGAAGCAGTTTGCAATGACAACTGCTGCAATTGGCTCAACAAGTTCACCACATTCGTATCTACCGATCCAATGCTACCGTCCCCATGGGGACCTGGCTTCAACTTGGCTATGTCAACCTTTGACCCAGGAGCATCTGGCAAGTATTTTTGTAGGATCCCAGACTGAGAGTAGATCAATTCTAATTGTTGGGCCCTAAAAATAGCTTGCTCCTCGGAGTAAACTCTGGACATCGAGACATCCTTAGAGATCTCAGGTTGTAAAGATTTCAAAAACCATTCGAGATGGTACTCCGGAAGGGATTTCAGCTTTAATGAGCCTCTTTCTCCGTCTCTATTCTTGAATATGGTCAGAAATGTGAGTTGTCGTGTCTTGACGAAAATTGGCCAGAAGTTCAGTTCCGGCATCATAACGGACGAGCAACTGGAAATGATTTAAGAAAATATTAGCTAAGTCGGCAAAAGATGTAAAGCTGCCCCCTGGCAAATCTATATACCATTTGGCCACATTACCAGCCAAGGTGCACTGAAAAAGTCTCAACCTAACTGAATCATCAATAAGGGAGTTCGACAAGCACCACAAATGGAATGTGGTCACATGGTCGCCCGGGTCCTCACCGCTCTTCCCTTCAAATTTTGGAATGTCCGAAGGGAGTTTGGTTGGGACCGAAGGCCAAGCCAGATTATATTTGATTGGATCTTTTGTTAACTTTGTGAGGTCTGGCAAGTTCAAAGTTTCCAGAAACGGAAGCCTAGGAGGACCTTGGGGGTTCCACCTAGACTGAGCGGAACTACCAAAGTTCTGAAAAGGCTGGCCTAGATTTTGGAAGGCACTAGGCTGCCCGAAGTAACCTACAGAACCAGCTGAACCAAAAGGCATGCCTTGTGATCCAGCATAACTCAGAGTTTGACCAACTCCAACCGCAAAACCTCCATAACCGACGAAGCTTCCTCCTAAAGGATTATAAGGAGCAGACAACCCTTGATAAGGATCCCAAGTAGAGGCTAGGGGAGGAATACTTCAAAATGAACTAACCGTGGAGTATGGCCTATTCCCTTGTTGGCCGAGAAACGAATTCCCAGTTCCCATACTACTAACCGCAGGGTTAGTCCAACCTTGAAAAGGATTGCTACCTTGTCCTAAAGAAGAGAAATGCATAGATCCAATTGTTGGGTTGGAATGTGGTATATGACCACTTCCAAAAGGAAAACCATGGAATGAAGCCGATCCACCCATCATGGATATGGCGACACTAAATGGAACTGGCGGAATACCCTATGAATGGGTGCCAAATGGGAAAAATCCAGAACTAAAAGCATTGGTTTGGGAGTTTCCACTCGTAGAAGGAATGGAGGTAGTCCCAACTAAAGATGTGCTAGCAAAAGACCCGAATAAAGAAGCAGAGGGGATGGAAATAGTTCCTCCCCCTTGTACAGATATTGGAGTCTGCACAATCGTAGCACTTGTAATAGAAGCCATGCTTCCAGTAGTGGTTATTGATGGTAAGTGCGTTATGTGACCTGGACTTGACGGTCGATGCGTTGGAGACCCAACGTATTGTAATAATTCCGGATAACTAGGAGGTAGGGGAGAATTCGGCGCCACTAATGATTCTGAGAGTTCTTCTACCTCTACGTTATCTTGCATCTGAAAGAGAACTCAAGAAAGTACAGGAGTATTTCTCTCTTGTCCTGTGGAAGTACCAAGTCTATCTTGAGCACTGATGCCCCAGAGGGGAGGATCAATCCCCGATGCGTTAGCTACCACGGGATGAAACCCACCGGCAGTATTACCTCTGCGCCTTCTAGGTGAAGGCTCTGAACTTGGTGGTGAAAGACCACGAAGTCTTCGAGACTGTCTAGGTGATCGGTCAGCCACTTTGAATTTTTTGTTAAGATCTAACTAAAGACTCAAAAAAATGAAAGCTAGGCGAACTAAGAGCACAAAGCACACACTATAAAGTCCCTAAAGATATTAGCCAGTCAAACAACTTCCAAGTATTTCCACTCCGGGTGATTAGGACCAGACACCAAAATACGAGAAAGTGAAGTAAGGGGCCTTTCGAAGATAGCTTGGGATAATGACGGCCCAGTCCTATCAGCGAAGGTAGCAGAAGAAGTTACGCTGACCTCCTAACAACAGCCTGCGCCGGTGCAAGCCCCCAAGCTTTGCAAGGTGCCCTCTAGTAGTATCGTTGAGAGCGATACAACGTCGACCTCAGGTGCCACAGGATTCCCCTCCGCAGCCACCTGTGTAGATCCATAGGAGTAGCAACTAAGGTTACCAACTCGTATCAGAAGCTAGGCGGAACAGTCGTGAGGTAAGTTCAGACAAGTAGGAGAGGGGGTATCTCTCTTTCCTGTCTTTACAGACCCTCGTGCTTAACTCCCAGATCCAGAGCTTTCCTGGTCTTCCTAACGCTATTGGATTTTCACTCACTATTCAGAATCCTATGTTTGACAGTTCAAAATGGCCTTGGAGAGTTAACTCTCCACACACCTAATCCAAGGCCCTAAAATATCCTAAAACTTGTTGATGTATCTAACTCGACAAATATAAAATTCTAGTATATTTTAAATTAACGCTTGATTTTAATGGGCTGTTATTTAAGTCAAGGGATAATGGAAGTGAAACTGGTGGTGTTTTGACGCAAAAGAAATTAATAAAAACCAAACTACATGCAAATGCACTTGTTTTTCATTTTTCGATGAAAAGAAATTTCCATAGGGTTTAGAGGAATTTCAAATAAAGGTACAACTTTTTCTTTTCTTTCCTTCAAACTTCACACTCACAAAAGCTAACAAAACTATAAATGCCTAGAAGAATGCACAAACTAATCCTAATGCAACAAATACATGCCGATGCAAAATTCAAAACTACTCTTAAATCAAAAGATGAAAGTTGCTTGTTTATCGATTTTAGATTTGCCACTTAAATGTTTCGATGGAATATAAGTTTTTGTTACTTATTTCGTCTAAGAACTAAAAGAAAGATGAAGATAGGCAAATAGGCACTTTCACTCAACAAAAAGGAAAACTCAATCAAAACAAAGTTAAAGAAAGCAAAAACAAAGTTTCAAGAAGTTTCCTTCAAAAGAAACTCAAAAACGACTTTTCAAAAATGCTCTAACAAGACTAAAATTTGATGACCGAAAAATAGGCAATGAAGCACTTTGTGAGTTTGCGACACAAGACAAGTGGGAACTCAACAAAAAAGGTGCTTTGAAATGCTCTTAACAATCAACAAGCAACAAGACGAGCTTGCCAATGGAAACCGAAAGATTGAAAAGACAACTTTCAAGAAAGCGTGAACAAACGACTTTCAGAAAGCAAGAAAAGCAGATGGTCATAAAAATAGTTCAAACATGCAAACCAAAAAGTCATTAAAACAAAACTCAATACAAAGATCGAAATCAATCTTTCTGCCCTGAATAAACAGAGCGACCAAGATTCCTTGTGAGAAACCTTGTGTGCTTAAGCAAAAATAAATGACATTTGCAAGAAAAACGAACAAGACCAACCTTTTCACAATCAGAGAGAATTTGAAACAAGACTCTTGCTGTAAAACTAAAGACTGTGACAGAACAATGATTGTTCCAAATTGAATCAGACCAGCATACTATCTTCCAGAAACAAACAAATTTTAAAAATATTGAAAATTAAAGATATACGCGACTGTGTTTGCACACAGATGCGTGTATACACGACAAGACTTAAGGTGACACAAAACAAGTGGGAACTCAACAAAAAAGGTGCTTTGAAATGCTCTTAACAATCAACAAGCAACGAGATGAGCTTGGAAATAGAAACCAAAAGATTGAAAAGACAACTTTCAAGAAAGCGTGAACAAACGACTTTCAGAAAGCAAGAAAAGCAGATGGTCATAAAAATAGTTCAAACATGCAAACCAAAAAGTCATTAAAGCAAAACTCAATACAAAGATCGAAATCAATCTTTCTGCCCTGAATAAACAGAGCGACCAAGATTCCTTGTGATAAACCTTGTGTGCTTAAGCAAAAATAAATGACGTTTGCAAGAAAAACGAACAAGACAAACCTTTTCACAATTAGAGAGAATTTGAAACAAGACGCTTGCTGTAAAACTAAAGACTGTGACAGAACAATGATTGTTCCAAATTGAATCAGACCAGCATACTATCTTCCAGAAACAAACAAATTTTAAAAATATTGAAAATTAAAGATATACGCGACTGTGTTTGGACACTATTGCGTGTATATGCGACACGACTTAAGGAAACATGCGTATATGAAGGTTCACTTAAGGAAAGATGCGTATATATGCTTCTGTAAATAGAGAAACCAGCGTATAAAAAAGCTTCCAAGAAAAACAAAAAAAAGTCTGGAAAAAACTAATCAAAGCTCACAATTCAGGCACTGACTACACAATAATAGAAGATAAACAGACAGCTGAGCCCTAATTAGCTTGAATACACCCAAACTAGGAACAACAATAGTGTTGTCCCCAGTGGAGTCACCAATTTTGTTGTGGGATAAACTCCACTAGGGTCTTGGGTGAATACCCTAGCAGACTGGAGGTTGTCTATGCAAAGAAACACACATTTCATACAGTCATAATACTACTATAAGAAAACTCTACGATAGGGGGCGTACCTAAGGTCCTACGTTTGAGAAGAGCCTTCTAGGGTCCAAACCCTTCTTGGAGTTCCTTTGCTCCTTTGACCTACAAAATAATCAATTCAAGAAAGTACAACAGTATATGGACTAAACATCATAAAGAAACCATCTTCATATTATAAGGAAAGGTAGTTAGTTATGCAATTAAACAACCGTTCACATATGAATCATAATATGAATATCATAACATGAAGTAGATCTATATCAGGAACAAAGACATGTGTTTCTTTTATTATAGACAAATAAAGTACAGAAAAGGAATAATTTCACCTGATTTGTCCTTTCGCAGGCTCCAAGAGGAACCGTCTCCCGGATTCGTCCAGTCTTAAGCCTTTAACAAACTCCTTCCATGACTTACTCCATGGTATCTCAAGTAGTATGAAATCATCAAAACACACAAGGAAACAAGGGTTTCCTGTAAAATGGGGGAAGTGCAGGAGGCACAAGGATCTTTAGACCTGGTCAGGGAAATCTCAGCATAGTAATCTTTCTCTCTCTCTTCTCTCCTCCCTTTGGCCTTCTCATAGAAGCCTTTTTATACTTCTCCCAAAGTAGTTTTTTAGTTGGGAATTCGTTGGGAACAGTTGGGCCATGGGCACTAACAGGTAATCAACAGGTAAAACCCGTGATCTCCGCCCGAAATTAAGCAGATTTCTTTTTAAGTGTTTTTAAACATATACATGGGTTGGGTATACACAGACCTTCGTATACACGCATTTAGCTTAGGGCAATGTCGTGTATAGGGAATAAAACACTGTTTTTTAAATTTGGGACCAGGTCTGGAAGGAGGGGTTGCCCTAGGCCATGAGTGCAGCATCACAAACCTCAAGAGTGAGATTTGGAGCTATAACACTAACTCAACATATCAATGGCCAAGGTTTCTTGGTGTTTGACATTTTAATCAACGTTTTTGCAGAGACCTATATCATGGCTGAGTATTTGTGCAAGGTGGTATTTGAATCTACAAATGCCTCCACTACATTTCGCTTTGCAAAATTTACAAAGGATCTTATGGTCTCCAAGAATCTTGTCACAATAAGCCCAAGTAAAGTCCTTCTCCCTCGGCATTGTTGTTGTTTTGGGCTTGTGTTTAAATTGCAGCTTCTGTTTTGATTTGAAGTTGTGCCTTCTATTTAATTTGGCTCATGTAAATACAATAAAAAATTAAAATTAAAATGCCATATATAACTTCGCAAAAAGGAGGGTTGGTTCTAAAGGACATGAGGTTTTGTTAAGGATGAAAGACGAGTTTGTCTAGTAACACAAGCACATTTCGACCTAATATATCATTATGACCTTGGAACACAATTAGGTATATATGAGGAAATGCTACCTAAAGGAAATATTATCAACATATATTGCATTGTAATCTTGAATTTGCAAGTTCGTTTAGCATAAGACAACTAAACCAATACATCAATAAAAAATTCTGGAAGAACAAAAATACCCAAAGTTGTGATGCGTGGTTAAAGCCTTTGAAGTCGACAAGACATCGACCAAGAAAGGAATGCTTGATGACTTGGTTGATGGTTGGTATGAAACCATTTCATAGTGCATTTTTAAAATCTATTTAAGCCCCATTTATAGGGTTGAAAAGTCATAACCAAAGGAATATGCCGAACATTCGGTTGCTGAACAATGAAACTTGAAACTTGCCATTGAAAATGACATTGAAACTTCAATATAGTAATATACCTATTGTTGAGCCTCAAAATTACTCTTTCCCTAGCAACTCTTCTCATTCCTTTTCTTTGTTTTTCCATGAGAAAGATGCATTCTCATCACCAATGACCGGTATATACTATCTTGAGGAGGACATTTAGTGATTTACATGTTATACTTTTATGTTTTGCTGTTTGAATAAATTTTTGTATATTAGCTACAAAACACAGCCTATTCTGCAGCTACCTTCATGCTCTAACAGGTTCCATGTGTCAGAAGGAGAAACTAGCTACATGGGCAGCTTGGAAATCATTGTGACATGGACCCTATCCTATTCACTTAGCCCAGGTCGACAAAGAAGATGGCATAAGACTACAACCAATGGATAAGTCAAACATAGAGACCGAAGGTAACATGACTATGTTTCATGGTTAATTAACACATTTCACAGTGATGGGAAGCGTTATTTGGAACAACTACCTGTACCTACAGACTCCAACAACCACTTGTACAACTGAATCCAATAGCCACCATGTCTTGGATTTATGTCTCCAACAGTCGAGGAAGAAATTCCGCATATCTATATTCTACGTGTTTGGCCGTAGCATGTTTTTCTCCACAAACAGTTGTATGGTTTTTCTTATAAATACCTGTGTAAAGGACTTAAAAAGTTAGTGGTAATAGTGATAGTTTTATTGTGAAATCAAAGTTCTAAACTCTGTAATTTCAGAGCATTTTGTGTCCCTCTTTTTAATATGAAGACCGCATGTTTTATGAAAATATGAAGGATTTTTCTTGGAGTTGATTGAGCAAGTGTAGTCTAATCAGTTGCACAGGGCCCCTGCACTGAAAAAGGTTTCATTTCATTTTATTTTTCTTCTTCTTGTTAACTGTAAATTGATCATTTTATTTCACAGTGCTTATAATCATTTTCTTACTAACAATGTTTATAATGCAATTTCCATCATTTTCTTATTAACATTGTACATAATTTAGAGTAGCTTCCATTTGCTTGATCTCTTTTTAGTTTATCAATGGTTTAGAATATGAAACTGAGTAATGTAATCTAGTTTACTTCATTTACTTTTTTGCTAGTTTAAATTCTCAATTAGACCGATCAGTGCCATTTACTGTCTTTGCCATTTTATTTTTAGTTTGTTGACTCATGGTGTTAATGAATGTTTATGAAAAGCCCTTCAAGTTGATAATTCATCCTTAACTAAGTGGTTGAACATTTCATTTATGCAATGCGTTATTGCTGCATCTCTGTATTTGTTTTCTCTTAGATAAATGAAGTACATAATTCCTCAAATGTCATCCCAAGGAGACTTTCTCCCAAAATTGAGAGGCAGAGTAACTAAGTATTTCATTTAGTTTTATTTTCGTAATTAGTTAGACATCAGTTGCAAATTTCACTTTCAGCTTTAAAGTCATGATTTGGAAATAATGGTAAAACATGAATAGAAACTTTGATTTCATTTCTTGCTTAAGCTTTGCTTCCATGTCTTTCTTAGCTCTATTTTCATTTCTGTCTTAAGCTCTGTTTTCATTTTTAGATTTTACGAAAGTTAGATTTAAGTTTTTGATAATTACATTGTAAATCATTAGGAATTAAAAGACCAAAAACCCCCAAAACAACATAGAACACAAAAAATGAAGTAAGAAGGGTTATCTAGCACAAACAATGCACTACACTTCATCAGTTTACGATACCCGGATTGATAATTTATGTAGATCAATTTAGAACACTAAATTGACCAAAAATTTTGGCACCATTGCCGGGGAAGTGTAACTAGGTAGCCTTATATCTTACATTAAAAAAAAATGACATGCATAGAGAAAGAGACTCTAGGGTAGATTTATAGCTAGGGGTAGAAGTTCAATTCCTAGAACACCACCTACTCCACCAAGAACAAGAAAAGACACACTTCCATCCCAAACTCATACTTCCAACCATAGGACTCCTGGAATTCCAGGGGCAGAAATCTAATCAAAATAATCTCCTACTTCATCTACCAAGTCAGTCCTAGGGGAGAACATTTTTGAATCTCCAACAGCAGGAATAGCCCTTTTCACCTCCACAAGAGAGCACATTGTAGTTGAATAATTAGGAATACCTAGTGAGGAAGAAGAAGTAGAACCTCTCTCCCATATTCCATCAATAGAAGAACCAGAGGAGGAGGAAGTAACCTTGTAGGTTGAACCCTATACTGACTCTGAAGAAACTATTGGACACCTAATCCTCAATGGGTTAGTGTGGAAGCCGGATAGACAAAAGGAGTCCAAGAGACCTTGGGATGTGGAACCCAACGGTCAAACCATGTACTATAAATGTATATCATTTGTTAATAAAAATGTATTCTCATGTTTTATTTTTCAGATTATGTTGTTGCCATGTGTGTGTTTAACATGGTATCAAAGTAGGCGTATTCTTGCCCTGCATAGTTTCTTTGAGCCACTTGTTTTATGGCCTTTTTGTGCAGGTCATTTCTGCCATCAATTCTGAATTTCATGAATATCTTCTCAGCTAAATTTTAGCTGCAACTTGCCATTTCTCCAACGCCATTTTTATTCACCTGCATATAAAAGCACTGCTCCCCTACTTTGCTCTGATATATAATACCTCGTTGATGGTGCAGTATATGTTTTATTCTCTATGAATAGTCCGCCCTCCAACCGTCACCTGCATACCTACATTAAGAACATAGAGAAAATATTACCAACTCTGATGCGTTCTATCGATCTACATACTGGTCCGATCACAGTAGGCGTTACACTACCAAACCTAACTTTCACCCAGAGCTATTCGTTGCATTCTCAGCTTGCCTTCTAAAAAACGATCCATGCTCAGACCTGCCATTTCTGCCCTAGCAAAAACACACCTCTGACTTGTCATTGAATGGCACAATATGTGTAACGCCACACCCTTAGTATTTCATTTGATTTCTATGCGCTGTTACTCCAGTCTTGTGTGTATGTTGATATTTGAATAGAGTTTTTGAGAAGTTGAATAGAGCTATATTAATTGCACTGGTTCTGAAAGTCAAATAGTCGCAGTTGAATCTCCCGCTTTCTCATTTGTATTACTTGTTGAATCATTTACGCGATGTCGCTTGGTGTGCTTGGTGTGGTGTGCTGTTCTACAAGCTCAAACCCCTGCTAGTTTTTGATTGGGTTATCTCTGCCGTGCCTCAGTTAACCAATATTTGCAATTGGTGATAGACTTGCAAAAGGCGTTTGATTGTTCATAATTTTTCAGAGGGAATCGCAAGAAATACTCTCTCAACGTCAATTAAAGCTTTATCTTAAAGGCGTTGCCGTGAGATATGCAAGGTTTAGTGGATAGAACTAAAGATTCCAAGCTATTCTATACCACGCTGTTGGTTTGGTCTCCTAATTGTATAATGCTGTAAATCTTCTCCATTCAGGTATTTGTGGCGCTGGCTGTGGTAGTCTCCCAATTTATGGCACTGTCTCACTGTCTTAGTCTCCATGCAAACGCTGCTCTAGGCACGCATTAATACTGCTCCAAGGCATGCATTATTGTAATGATGTCTTCAACGCCATACAAATTGTCTTCCCTTGATTTCCAACTTCCAGCTTTGGAGTTTAGCAATAGGTCAGTCTGATCAGAAGACTTGACTTTTAACCTTGAGAGCGTTCATTGAGTCCCCGAAAAGCTACTTGACTGAGAAGCCCATTGGAAGGATTTCAGTAGCATTTGCTATTGGCGATGTAGCTAGACTAGAGTAGTCAATCAAATTCAGGGACTTGATACTCGTAGCTCTCCTTGTTTTGTTATGAAATATGTCTGAGTATTTTGTTTATATGGTATAAGGGAGGCGACTAAGATCAGATTCACGCAACTAGTGTGTGAAAATTGTGGCACATGATTCTTACATTTGAACTATGCGCTTGAACTGGATGATCCGTTGGTGAATTTAATTTTGAGCTGAATATTTTTGAAGGTCATGGTAAAATGTTATGGTATATATGACTAGCAGTGATACATATTCAATATATGGTATGCGTTGAGTTCCCATAAAAAAGTGGTGCTGGAACGATGTTCGTTGAAGACTCCCGCGCATGACCTTGTATTGGTGAAGAAGGTGCATTGAACCATTCATGATAGAACATTGAAGATATGCCAAGAATACAACTTGATGATATATGTGAGTTAATTTTGGCACTATTCAAGTTATTTCCATGTGAATTGATATACTGTGCATTGGTCATTTTGGTGTGGCTCCATATACTATGCATTGGTTGTTTTGGTATGGTTCCATTAACTGTGCATTGATTTCCCTTAAAAACGATGCTCCTGTGTTGGAATGAGCCAAGTCCATGCATAACTCCTAGCATGTTGCGTTGACATTTTTGAAGGGCTATATTTGGTATTTGTATTTTGAATACTGAGTATCATATGATGCATGAATTAACTACTGGGCATATGCGTGTGTCCAAATAGTTATGGGAGACCATCTTTGGCACACCACAACAAGCAATTTGCAGTTTATGAGATTATGTACAACTCTTTCTCTGGCGATATATAATCCCACAATTGCAGCTGTTCCACATGCTATCATCAATGGTTACAAGAATGTATTAGCAGTCTTTATTGAACTTGACTATTATTTTCCACTGGCCGAGAAAGTGAAGGAGTATTTGATAGATCCAATTCAATTTAAAGTTGCTGCTTGTTCAATTTACTTGTTCCTGTTGTGTAGTTTGGGCATAAATTTATGTGCAACAAAAAAATTTGTTTTTCTCAACAGGTTCTAATGAGAAGGTTGCTTTAATTTTTGGGGTGATATTAGTGTTATATGCACCAGATTGTCTGTTATTTGCTTACAACAACAATTCAGATTTATGAGTGTTTTGCTTGTTGTTTTCGACATTGCAATACAGTAAAGGACAAACACATGTATAAATTCCAGCATGTGCTAACTTGAAGTGCTTTCGATTTCCTTCAAATACTCGAAATATGAAGCCATTAAATTGAGGAAGGGAACTATTTCAAAGGGGACAAGATTGTTTTATATCGACCCTACTGCAAGTGTCTACATATTTCTTTCTAGAGAATTCAAGTGCTTAAAATTGTTGTCATTATTCTGCATTTTTCTTGGCACTATTGAACTAGAGAAAATGGGGAAATCTTATGAAGTATTAGAGTTCCTCAAAACTCTGATATTGTTTACTACTCATGATACATTAAAAGTCATCAAAGTTTCTCTCACAGACATTTAGGTCTGTCTACAATATGAACAAGAGAAATTTGATTTTTTGCAGCTCAAATCTCAGCTACAACAAGAAGAATTAAAACAGAGGAGTCATTCTGAACCTGTTTCTATCTAGAAGATTGAAACAGAATCCCATAAAGCAGCAAGGTTACTTGCAGATGCAGAAGTTCAGCTTGCACTTCCCAAGCCCATCATTTGACCTTGGGAAGAGCTTGTCCATAACAAGCATAGAACTGGTCTCAGATATGAGAAGGATTTGTCCTTTGATATTCCAGACTACTCAAAGCCCATTCAGTTTCAAAGTGCTAGATTCATTCATGACAATTCACCTTCTCCTCATGACACTTCACCTCCAGCTATTCCAGATTTTTCCCCTCTTCCACAACGCCACAACAGATTGTGAAATGCCAACACTGTGATCGAGTTGGCCATCTGAAAGATCACTATTTTGATCTTCATCCATGTAAGCGCTGTCGTAAAGCCAGTCATTCTTCAAACAGATGCTTCAAAAACAAACGTCTTGCAAGAAAAAAGATTCATATTGGATGGATCGCTTCTTGGAAATGGGCATCAATAGCCAAGAAGATATTCTAGTCACATGTCAGAACTTGTTTTAGAGTATTGAATAGTCTTGCAGTTGAGTTTTCTCCATCATCTCACTTTGTATCTGATAGGGGGAAAATGATGGTCATCTATAAGCTTCAAAGCCACATCAAGCAAGCCTGAGCCACAACCTGTCACACCAGTTTCAGAGTTGTAGCCAGAGACAAAGATGCCCCTCAGCATGCCTTCAATTGGTAATCTGGGGCATTTCCTCTAGTAGAAAACTTCAGATTCTTGCCAGTGTCAGAAGAATTCCAGGAACATAATTGGGGACACTTCATCTAGCATAAGACTTCAACTTCTTTCCAGTTTTGGAAGAGTTCTATGAATTGCATTAAGCATTCCAGAGTTGTTGGTCATCCTTAAACCATCATAGGTTGAGACTTCCCTTTTTAGGTTGAAGTTCTCCCTTTTATGCAGGGTGAGACCTCCCTTTCATGGTTGAAGGTTTCCCTTTTCAAAACAATAGGAACACTTCCTCTAGTAGAAGACTTCAACTTCTTGCCAGTTTTGAAGAGCTCCAGGAACTGCACTAAAGTGTTCTAGTGTTGGTGATCATCCTTAAACGCCACCCTTTATACCAACATTTTAGAGAGCACATTTAGCCTAGTGTTTCCATGCATTTTTTCACATTTTGTATTACAACTCTCTTCTTGGACTCATACATAACCCTTCGGATTAAGGGGGGGAATGTTGGACACCTAATCCTCAATGGGTTAGTGTGGAAGCTGAATAGACAAAAGGAGTCCAAGAGACCTTGGGATGTGGAACCCAATGGTCAAACCATATACTATAAATGTATATCATTTGTTAATAAAAATGTATTCTCATGTTTTTTGTTTCAGATTATGTTGTTTCCATGTGTGTGTTTAATAGAAACTATAATGGCAGAAGAAGAACAAGATGGAGAATTCTCACTGTTTGGAGAAGGGGGTAGAGGGAGAGGTAGAGGAAATAATGGAGGAGGTAGAGGAAATAATGGAGAAGGTAGAGGAAATAGGAAAATACATAATTCTTTTTAATTCCCTATAGTGGATGAGGAAACAAATGCCACAATGGAAAATATCTCACCTTCTGTCCTCCTAAACTTCCATGGGTTGAAAAGTGAGGATCCTGAAACATTTTTGTTTGAGTTGAAGTCTTGTGCAGAACTTATGACTATCTAGAAGACTCTCAAAAACTTAAATTGTTTCCTTTGACACTGAAAGGAGCTGCTTTGAAATGGTTCATGGGGTTAGTCAATCAATCCACTAGAACATGGAATGGCATGAAAAAAGCATTTTTGGATAGGTACTTGGATTATTGCATGCCTACCAATCACAAAGATGAAGTGTTCAAAATGATGCAAAGAGAGGATGAAAACTTAGAAGATTTGATTGAGAGATTCAACTATAATTTGAAAAGAGCAAAGATGAACAATTTAGATGAAGAAACCTTGAAAGCTATTTTATTAAAAGCCATTAGAGATGAGTGGATATATATCCTTAACATATGGGGAAGGGAGATATCTCTCAAGTTCCATTAAATGATATACACGAATTGTGTGTTCATCTCTCAAGAGGGAAATCTAAAACAGGGAAAGGGCCAAGAGATCCTTCTCTTGTCAGAGTAAACAAATATGCAATGGGATCTGTAAGTAGGGCAGAAATTGGTAATATGCTTGATGAATTTAAAACTGACATTCTAGGGAGCCTTAGTGAGCAATTAGACACCCTTAAAATACAAAACAAACAAAAAACCGAGGCTGATGCTTTAGCCATTTTTTGTCCAAAATGCAGAAAACAACATGCTATAAGGGAATGCCCACTAGATGCAAAAAATGTAGAAACTTGTATGATTTTCTTAGAAATTCATGAGACCAAGGGTTGTCCTTCAATCCCAGGAATTAAGGCTGGCTTTCAAGAGGAAACGGTCTCAAATTCTACAGAACCTCTTTGTTTTGTTGCTAGAAGACCTTGGTAGGGGCAACAAAATCAGGGATTTAACAATCAAATGTATCTTCAGCCCCCACCAAACTGGGATTATTGGTATCAACCTTGGCCTCAATCTCAATCTCAATTTCAACCTTGGCCTCAACCTCAATCTCAATCTCAACTGTTGGCACAAGGAGTACAAAATCCTTATGGGATATTTTCTCAATATTACCAAAATCCTCCATCATATTAGAATTATCCTCCCCCACACATTCATCAAAAAAATCAATAGCCACAACTTCAAAATCAGAACCCTCAACTTTCATTGCCATTTCCACAACAACCTCCACAACAAAACCAAAATCCTCAACTCTTAGTGCCATTTCAACAGAAATCAAATTAGCTACCTGCCCAACCATTACCAAACCCCAACAATAAAAACCCTCAGAATGCTTACATGGTAGAAGGACAACAATTTCAAACTTACATGATTACTCCTCTAGATATTAATGATGTTCAACTAAGATCTGGAAGGATATTATAAAAGGAAAGACCTTCTGTAGTTATTCAGGAACAGGACAATTCTGAGGAAGATTCTCTAAAGGTTAATAAAATTTTTGAGGGAGCATCTCTCCAAAACCAAAACATTGAAAAAGAAAAACAAAAAGAACCAGTGAACACAAGTTCTATCATTGAAAAACCTGCATCTACTTCTACATCTCCTTTTCCTGAAAGACTACAAATTGATAGAAGGGTAGAAAAACAGATCTTTTTGCCCAACTATGATTTTTTAGATGAATTGAAGGATGTCTATATCAAAATTCCTTTGCTACAATCCATTAGAGAAATTCCAATTCTAGCTAAAACAATAAAGGTGTTGAGAATAAAAATCTAGGAAGAAAAGAAAAAGAAACAAAAAGAATTCACCTAGTAGGAAAAATAGCAGATATAATGATGAGAAAAATTTCCATACAAAAATATGTGGATCTAGGAAGTCCAATTGTGAAAACACATATCAATGGAGTTGAAATTCCAATTACATTGATTGACTTAGGGGCAATAATAAACATCATTAGCAAACAAACTATGGAGCAGCTCAAGCTTCCTAATCTTCTCTACACACCTACCTTACTGCAACAAGCAGATAGATCAGTAATCAAACCAAATGGTGTGCTAGAAGATATTTCAGTATCCTTAGATTCTTGGGAATATCCTATTGATTTCATGATCCTAACTCCCAAGAAAAATCTAGGAGGACATCCACTCATATTAGGAAGACCTTGGCTTGCCACAACTAATGATTTTATTAGTTGTAGATCTGGTGACATATATATTTCTGATGGTAATTCAACAAAGAAATTTGCTCTATATCTTCCATCAAAAGTAATCATAGAAATAATGACAAAGAATGGATTGATGATGAAGATGATATTCGACGTCTCTTTACTATTTCATAAATTAGTGAAGATAGTCAAATTTTGAATACATTGGAAAATTTTGAATCATCTTCAAAATATGACCATGAGAAATTTCAAGAAAAATCTAATGTGAAATATTTGTCATCTAGGCAGATGTCTCTCTATTCTATGGAAGAGTTTGGTAGCTCTACAATTGAAAATTTTCCAGGTAGTACATTGAACATAAACCAAAACTTGGAGAAACTGCAACAAGAAGAGCTAATCAAAACATTACAAAAATATTCTGCTGCATTTGCATGGGAATACACCGACATGAAAGGCATTGATCCAGGGAAAATTTTAAGAACCCCCCTAAATTTATAAGTATAATAAATGGGCGAATCTCCATGGTATATAGGAAAAATGGAAGAAGGCGATTTTATCAATAATATAATATGTATATATAAGTTTTTGGCGAATCTCTCACCAGGCATGGCGAATATTTTACTCAATTATAAAATCTTGTAAGATCTTGGTATTACCATGGGTTATCATAAACCTGGAACTTAAAAATTACTATTAGTAATTTATAAAAATTAATAATTGATTTTTATTTTAACCAAGCTAAAATGTTTAACATAATACATTAAATTACAACATCCATTTTTACTCTTATCCACCAAGCTAAAATGTTTAACATACATTAAATTACAACATCCATTTTTACTCTTATCCACCAAGCCCCGAGAGGGATCAAATATTTTTTCACTCTATGCTAGTTTGCATATCACGATATTTGAAGATCCAGAGTAAAGATGGATCTATGCTGGTATAAATCCCTCATTTAAATAGACTACATTCCAGGTGAATACCATGGGCCAATACCATGAGCCATTTTGGTGAATACCATGGGTCAATACCATGTGCCATTTTTTTTTAGTAATACTAATATTAGGGTTAATAATGTGTTTTTGCATGGTATTAATAACAATCTAGTCCATGGTATTTGTCCCATAGTATTTTGCCCATAGGTTTCACCTAAATATAATGCATTTTTTGAGTGTTCCTAAATATAAGGTGACTTATGGAGTAAATATAAAAAAACATTTTATTTTTTTACCATACCTCTCATTTATTTATATTTTTATTAATTTACCATACCTCTTTTACAAATATGGTATTTGGCCCATATGATTCACTTAAATAAAAACTCTTTCTTGAGCCTTCATAAATAGAACTAGGGTTATGGACTAAATATAAAAAGAGGTTTTATTTATTTACCATACGTCTAGTTTATTTATATTTTTATTTATTTACCATACCTTTTGAGTAAGTATAAAAATACGTTTTATTTATTTACCATACGTCCACTTTACTTATATTTTTATTTGTTTACACCCTTGCATGTATATAAGGTGACTTATGGAGTAAATATAAAAAATGTTTTATTTATTTACCATACTTCTCATTTATTTATATTTTTATTAATTTACCATAGCTCTTTTATAAATATGGTATTTGGCCCATAGGATTCACTTAAATAAAACCTATTCTTGAAAATGGGCGAATGGAAGGTTGTAACTCCTCATTTCAAGGGCTAAATTTACCTTTTTTACCCTCTCCCTTAAAATAAGGTTGGCTATTTGAGGTGATTTGTAAAAATGTACTATGATACAAAATATTCGCCCACTAAAAATTTAAAACCCCTTAATTTCGCTAAAGGGTGAACATTCGCCCCTAAAATTTTCTATGGAAGAACTACTCAAGCATTGATGTCAACACTTTTTTGAAGGAGAGGGGCATGTTAGGTCCCTATAATACTAGTGATTCCACCATTACTATTGTCATTGTATTGCTTATTATTATTGTTGTGCCCCTATTGTCCCCATATTGTTATTATTGTGCCCCATAGAATCCCTCTATTGTTATTTTTGTGCCTTTATATTATTATTGTTACGCCGGCTTGGTTATATTGTGACCCCTTAGACTCCTATATATAGAAAGGTGGTTTTGTCATTTGAATCATCTAGAATTGGTTAATTTGTGTAATGTAAAGGAGGTTGCCCCCTCGAAGAGGCTTATTTCTAAGGCGTTGATCTATATTTTCTATCTTTTTGTGAGCTGGTTTCATAACATTATTAAGGGTCATATGAACAAATAAAAATATCTATGTATATATGTAATAATTATGCATCATTGGATGTAGGTGTGAGAGGGGGGTGGCATAAATTTAAATCAATAATTCAAACACACAGAAGAGGTGTTGATAAGAGAAATGAATATAAAAGAAGGGAAAAAAACTGTAATCCCATTCTTCTGATTGAAAAAAGAATATTTGGATTAGTAGGAGAAACAACCCCAATGGGGTAAGTTGGGTGTGGTTGTTATAGGCGGTATCAGAGCATCTAGGTTCAACACTTGGACTATATGGGCTATATCATGGGAAATTAGTAGTAGGTTCTGGAGTAAGGGGGTTTCATGATGACTTTTTTATTTTGGTAGGTAAGCACCCACGGGGGATTTGAACTAGTGACCTATTGCAAAGAATTCCTTAACAGTGCACCCATTCACCGTCAATCCAAAGACCCGTGGGCCGGGGGTTTCATGATGATTAATAAAAGAAAGCCTTAGGTGTTAAAATCCGGTTGTAAATGATTATGGTATACATGATTGACGCATTTACATGGTGCTCTGGTTATGTGGCATGGTTGAATGTATGATTTCCTTATTGTATAATAATAATAGTTAGGTGGTGAGCCTTTGCATGCTTGGGAGAATATGTGTGTGACTATTAAGATTATTTAAGCAAGCTTGGGAAAATTTTTTGTGTTTCTCGCATCATGTATATTTATGAAAATTTTGTATTTATGTGTATACTAGCTAATTGGGATGTGGAAGTTCCATGGCTTGGTGCGAATATGGCAAGGACCTCGATGAACTCAAAGGTAGAGGTCATGTGTGGACCTTGTAGATACATGATCTGTATCTTGATAGAGAGTGAGGTGATTTATGATTGTCTACTTATGTTGGTTTCTTACTTGTGCAAGTAAATTCTAGGTGTAGTATTATGATGGATGGATTATGTGAATGTTTGCATGATCCAGTGATTGCTTGTGTTGCTAATATTGGATTCATTGTTGTTTTTGGTCTTACATATGATGTTGATTTATTTCGGCTATATTTATTTAACTACTATTTTTAAATTCATGTCCTTTTGTATATATTTCCTTTTTTTCCTCTTACATTGGTTTTATATCTTTAAAATTCAAATTTTGTGCTTGTGGATCTTGGAATAATGAGTTTGGAGTGGCAGGAATGCCATGAAATCCTGAGAAAGGGCAGTGCTTGATAGACATGAAGGAAAACATGCCAAGTAAATCTCCTAGTAAAATGGAATGCTACGGGGCAATGGATATGAATAGAATAGCAAGTACAAATGAAAAAAATATCAGAGTGAAAGGGTTACATAATTCATGCTTCAACCCAATCAGGGAGTCATCTAAACCCTATATTTATTTGGCACAAGATAATGGTTGTTGTGGTCATGATTAATTAATGTAACAACATGATGGGTTGGTTGAGTCTATAAGAATGATGGACAAAGATATGTGTGGTTAGGAAAATAGAAATAAGGGAGTTATCTTAACCCTTGACTACACTTACATGTGTACTTATATATTTCATATGTGATTATGTTGACGAGTACTTATATCTTGCACACATGATTATGCTGACATATATTGTATGATGTATTCATGATTATGTTGATGGATGGTGGTACATTGCATACATGATCATGTTGTTTGATGTATATGTTTATACCCTATGAGAATGTTCGTTTTTATGACAAGCTTTCATCAGAGACTCTTCTTGTGGAAGAGGAACTATTTAAACTTATTTAAAACAAATATGGATGGCTCAAAATATTCCCACTGCGATGAGGAATTTATTGGGAAGAAAGGAAATTATGCTAAATTATAATTATGTGAACACGACTTTTACATTATGCCCATGTCAAGGCAAAGAATATGGGAAAAGAAAATGAGGTAGAATGGCCTAGGTCACCTACATGGAGGCAATATGGTCTCTGGATTAATGGAAACATGATGATATGTCATGAGAGACAAGGTGGTCCCTTGAATGATTGTAATATTTATTAACGTGACATATTATGTGTGTATGTTTTTTTGTTGTACATGTGCATGTGTTGTGCATGGAAATAGGGTAGAATTGTATTACGTGTGTTGTGTCGTACCTTTTGTATATGTGCATGTTGTGTAATGTGTTTGGGATAGACAGGTATGGGACTATCTAGGCTTGTGTGTTGTCTATGTGTAAAGTGTTTAGGATAGGCAGGTATGGGACTATTTGGGCCTGTGTGTTTTGTATGTGTAACATATTTATGTGTGGGCCAGTGGGGGGCCCGTGTCTAGGCTAGGAAAATATGGTACTATCTATGCCTATTTAGGTGGAAAGGAACTTACAAATGGTAATGATTACACCTACTATCGAAAGGATACTACTTGGATGGTAGTGCCCGTATTGACAAGGTAGCAAAAGGGTTATATATATATATATAATATATATATTATATATATATATATATATATATATAATATATATATATATATATATATATATCCACCTTGGATTGTAAGTCAAAGAGAAGAGAAGAGAAGAGAAGAGAAGAGAAGAGAAGGGAAGACACTAGACCAATCCGATGTGTATACCTAGCTAAAGTGAAGAGAAGACACCAACTTATTATTACATTGGAAACCAATTTAATGTGTGTATGTGATCAAAGTGAAGAGAAGGAACTGAGTTCTTTCCATATTGGAAATCAATTTGGTGTGTGTACGTGGTCAAAGCGAAGAGAAGGCTCTGGGTGCTTTCCAGATGGGCTAACAAACCAATGTGTGTAAATGAAGTAGCAAGGAGAAAATTAAGATAAGTATCAATATTTTGTTGATTTCTGAACCTTTAAATTATGAATTTAAATAAAATATTCTAATTCATGATGGTTTGGGCTATGATCTAACTTGGTTTTGTTGTGATAGTAATTGAAGTAGAATTCCAACTTAACCTTATGGATAAACTACTGATGAGATATGATTCAAATTTATTACACTCCATTATGATAATTTTGATGGAATTTATATGCTATGATGTAAGAAGGCATAGAAATTTCTTGGTTTGAGTGGTTGGAGCTGGTTACAAGATTGATGATAGCAGTAGAAAAATAATGGAAGCATGCAATGGTATGCCAGTGAAAGATTTTGAGAATGAAGAAATTGTAGGAAACGAACACCCAATGGTGCCCATTGATTAGCATGAAGCAATCTATGATCGTAATATAGCTTTGAAGGTAAGGATATGCCCTAGATTTGAACTCCTTCTGATGCGAGGAAGCCTTGCTAAGGGATGGATCACCCAAGAACCAAGAAGTAGAGAAGGGGATGCTTGAACTTGGAAGGTGAGTGACTACATGAAAAATGAGCAACTGGATTGCTTGATGTACTGAAAAGTAGAGAAGTGAAGGAAAAAATATAAAATTTGGGTTTTTTGGTCAAGAGCATGTTTGATTGGGGTCAGGAGTATGTTGGGGGTGTGTCCAGAAACAATGAACTACAAACTATTCATTGAGGGAGTGAAGAGCTCAACTTATTAGCAAAGAGAACAATCCAAGTTAGATTGAACACCTCTAAAGTCATCAAAATAATCCAAAAGGCCATTGGGAAAATGGCTAAAATATGGCTTAAAATCTATCATACTTTTATTTGACAGCTGAATTTTGATTGGATGATTATCATATATTGCTTTTTGGTTGAAGAAAATGCATAAAGTACTATAAATTCTATAAAGATTCATGTCTATAAAGCTCCATGAAACAACATGTATGTCTTTCAAACATGTTCATTAGATATTTTTAATTGAACACCAAGGATGGTGTTTGTTCAAGGGGAGGGATTTGTAACAACCCAATCTCTCATCCTTATGTACATGATGCAATTACTCATAGATTAAAAGGAAGAAAGAGGGACATGGATTCTAGAACTGAGGACGTTTCTTGCTTAGGATGGTCAAGGTTTGTTTGTTCAATAAATATGAATTATTTTGGTATTCATTAAAGACTGCTTGGTGTGCCTTAATGGAATGGATTCCTAAAGTAATGGGACTACAAGAGAAGTATGCATACCATGCTACCTTGGAGAAAAATCACAAAGTAGGGAGGAAAGTAATTAATCAAGTGGAATGTGTTATTAGCTAGGATAGTGACAATCAAACATTGCACATAAGGAGAAAAAAGGGAGTTTGACCCCATTCAGGCGCATACAAAGACATTGAAGCAATTAACCAGTACGAATTCTAGAGGAAAGATAACAGAGCATAGGAGGGAATGAGTTTCTAGTTAGTTGGGGTTAGAAGGAACAATTAGGTGAGGGGGAATGTCCTCTCGAATCCCCATGAACTAGAGAGTAGAGATGATCCTTCTCAGAAATCCATGAGGGCTAGGGTGGAGGAATACTCTTGGAAATGTTTCTAAATGTCTTCTAAAATCTCTCTGCTAGTTATCCACTTGCCTTTTGATCTTGGAATACCTTTATTTTGGGGTGGAACCATAGTGCCTTAGTGCACTATTTGTGCTATAGTTCTATTGAAAGAGATAAAAACATTCCCGGTTCATGGTTCATTCATTGGAAATGTTTGATTTCATTAGTAGGACCCCTCAAACTCTAGAATCTAGCTTAGGGGTGACTTATGCAAGTGAGCTTGGCTACAAATGTCTAAGGTTGGGTGGAGTGTCCTTATCCCAAAATCTGTTTCCTAGATATTTTTAAGATAATAATTCTTTCATACCTTCTATTTTAATGAATGAATGTCTTATTCTAGTCAAATGAATGCAACAATAGTCAAGGAGAACTTTTGATCACTATATTTGCATCTTACAATAATTTGGCTTGGAAACAAGCACCCTGGTTAATGACACTAAACTATGTTTTTTTTAAATTAAACATTGCATTGATTTCTTAAAACATGCATGATTTCTAGTGGTTATATGAAAAATAATGGAAACTATTTTAAAATGGATCGAATGAATTAATAATTGGTTTACTGCTCTGTATGCATGTATGTATGTATATAAATGTATGATATATATGTATGTATGTATGTATGTATATAAATGTATGTGTATTAGTAACCGTGCGGTGGGTATTGTGGAATTTTAGCGGGTTGAAAACCCAAGTGAGCACTGGAGACATCTTAGTCTTCGCTGAGTAAATATCCTCTCAACTAATTGGTTCAACTAAAAATGGTTGATGCAGGCATCATGCTCTCGTTATTTAATTAACGTACCTAACTCCATGTTGCACTGAAATAATAGAAGCTTTGGCCACAATGGGTCTAAGGAGTAGAACCCATGTTAACTAAGCCAAACCAGACCTTTTGTAATCACACTCTGTGTAAGAGAATATATATATATATATATATATATATATATATATATATATATATATATATATATATATATATATATTATATATGTTGCAGTGGCAGAGGGGTCAGGATGATGTGTCCTGAAAGTCCCCTCCTAGTGATGTGTATTTGTGACAATGAGAGTAGGTGAGGTTAGACGTTGGGATGTTGGCATTGGGACAACATGGCAAGCTAGTTAGAGAAATGGAGGCCACTTGGAATTATGTGTTACTTAACATTTGAGCACGTCACCTATGAACTTCCATTGATTTGGAGCATGGGGTGACGAAGACAATAGACCATATAGTTAAATGATCAATTGTTAGTGGCACCAACATAATGTGATGTTGGTAGGGACCACCATAGATCAGATGACAAAGATTTGCTACTCATTGATCCTACGATTTGCATGAGCACTATCCTATGAAGTCAGTAAGAAGGGAACCCCACGTGCATGTCACTGATTTGAATTTTGAGATTGATGACCCATATCTGTGTGCAGCCCCTCCCCCCCTTGTGACATTAGTGGGAGGATTGTCCCCTGCACAATTCATTGATATGCAACTCAAAATCCTATCTGTATGATCTATTAATGGATGAAAGGGCCTATAGAGTGGGGAAACATGGCCAATTTCTATTGGTGCAAGAGACTAGTGACAGTGGGACCACCAGGGTGCTGCAACAAAGAAACATGGGGGAATGATATTGGTGTCAGGGTAAGGGGGACAAAATGATGTGTCCTAGTGGTTCCCACCCTAGAGGTGTGAAAGGGGGATCAGTCATAAAGGGTCGGGATGATTAGGTGCGGGGTGATATGGCACTTCCACCTCATGGGCCAATCGAAAGCAAGGGATTACAATGGGATGGCCCATCACCTCCACATGGATCCGAGGTTCCATTCCAAAGGTGCACGGAAAAACAATCAATAGAATGCTAGTACAATGGAATAGGGGTGACATGACAGATGGGCGTTATTGGGACCTAAGTGTGGGGGTCGTGGCTGACCTTTTTCTTCCGAGGGAGGAGGTAAGGAGAATGGGACCTATTTTTGTCATTATGCACACTAGAGGTTTTACTAGAACCATAAACTACCTTTGGGTGTGCCTATGGTAGGTTTTGGAAAAAGGGTCTAACCCACCGAGATAACTATGAGTCATTGTTTTGGCGATCAATAATTTCCCCTTCCATTATGGGGGCTGACCTTCCTTGTAAAATTCTTGCAAGTTACCCTATTATAATTAGTGTGTTATTGATTCATCGCTAAAAGTGAGGGGATCCGCCCAAAAACCTGCACATCTTTTATGTGAGCAGGGCTTCCAAAGAAAGTGGTATGACGAATTGTCATTAGTGCCCATGGGTGGAAACATGACATGGGGGCCACCATAGGAATAACGCCCACGAATATAATTGTCTAGGAATTTATAAAATATACATGTATGGGAATATGTGTGTGTGTGTGTGTGTGTGTGTGTGTGTGTGTGTGTGTGTGTGTGCATGTGTTTATAACATTATTAAGGGTCATATGGACAAATAAAATTATGTATGTATATATGGCATAGTTATACATCATTGGATGTAGGTGTGAGAGGGGGAGTTCCATAAATTTAAATTAATAATTCAAACCCTTAGAAGAGGAGCTAATAAGATAAATTAATATAAAAGAAGACAAAAAATGTGTAATCCCATTCTTTTGACAAGAAAAGAAGAGTTTAATTAGAAGTAGAATCCACCCCAATGGGGTTAGTTGGGTGTGGTTCTTACAAAATTTCTTTGACATATTTGTTTGACATATGAACTAACTACTCCTCTACATCATATTCTTATGCTAAAGTATACTTTACCAACCTTCCTCTTAGATCATATCTAACAACATATGACCAACCCCCTCTACATGGAACCTCTAAGTAAAATACCTATTCACATTAGCTTGGAAGAATATAGGGCTATGATCCTAGATCAATATTACTTACATTAGCATTGGTAAATCCATTAGCATGCTCAATAATAATTTTAAAAATATCACATTCATTCATTCATAGTCTATACCATTTGATGTCCAACATAACTATTTTGAAGGATTTGTAGTCACACTCAAGTATATCTTCTAAATACCCATAGTATTGATTTTAATAGACTATTGGCTGTATGTCACTTCTAGAGAAAACATTAGCAACCTAAAATACAACAATTGAATCACACTATCAAAATTTTTCATCTTTTCATCCAAATTTTTGATGTGAAATTTGCTAACATTTCACCATATAGCCTTGCAATATTTCAACTCCAATATGTTAGGAATGTAAAAAATGCATGGTCAATTGATAAAGACATTTAAACCTAGAAATTATGAAAATCAAGAAAAACAACACACCATATACATCAATATAATATTAAAAAAAACTAAATCGTATGGGTGGATATGCTTTCCTATTTATATTTTAAACCATTTGCTAAATCAAGTTCCCTCTCTATCTGATTGGTTTCTCTTTCACGTTTATTTTTTTTTGACCAATGTAGCCACACCATGCAATGATAAGTTACCATCACTATATTTTTTAAATAGTTCAATCCATTCCTTCATTCAATCAAAAATGTTTGCAATGTATAAATGTATTGCATCCCACTCTCGTCCAACTATATTAAAATAAAACAATTCACATATAATTTGTTACCACGATATACCTTCATAATAATGTATTATGCATGAAGACTAAAAATTAAGTAAGTACAATATACATAAAAACAAAAAGTCAAATATGTTATAAATCTCCACCATATACTTACATGTCACTTTTCTCATTCTTCCTTTCCCCCATAGGTGCTCTCATTCAAATTTGTTGATGGAGTTGACATCCCAAATGTGATCCACATTAATACTTGTAGTGAATTTAGGAATATATTGAGTAATGTAAACCATGTTTTGATATATCATATATCTTTGTACCATACAACACTTAAGACGTGCTCTTTGTCTAACCAAAGGCTTCAATTATTTCAAGTGCCTCTCAAACATCAACATTGACCTTATGCATATAGGTCCATACTTTGCAATCTCGTCAACTAGGTGTATGAGGCAGTGTTCTTGTGCATTGAAAAATTTCATAGGTATATATTTTTTCATTTCACACATTAGATTAGGAATTTGTCTCTTCCAATACTTTATTTCTTCTTTAACGATTTCTTTAGATGACAACCATCTATAATTGATGCAAGAAAACTTTCACAAGTTTAAGAAAAAGGGTATATATAAGTACATTACAAGTAAAACACATGTGTTGAAATAAAATTTGCATGATAAATTGAACAAATTAAGTTACTCTTTGTATATAAATCGCTATTTATGTCATGTATTTTCCAAGCATATATATAACTTTTTTGATATTTTTCTCAAAGTTATCTAGGAGAGATAGAGGTAGCACATAGTGTAATAAAAAAGGAATAATTATTTATTCCTAAATTAGTAGAAAAAACACTAACAAGATGTTTCACCAATATACAAATATATACACAAAAATAATTACCTTAATCAAGGTATGCCAATCATGAGTTTTTACCCCACCTATTTCACCTTTCTTTGTTAGGATATTATTTATGTTTGAAGAAAATATAGTGGAAAATCTAATTTTTCAATGACCTCTTTTACATCCTTTCTTCGCTACTTTTTCAATATCCATGGAAGTGTGCTTATATTTTGGTTCCCATACCTCTTTGATTGAATCACACTTTGTATTTCATGATTGGCCTCCTTAATGTCATTACAAATCTTGACAAATTGTTTCTTTGCCACTCCTTCCATCTAAGATAAATCATAATGTTTTTGTTACATTCCTCTTGATGTGCATTATATAAAACAAATAAATAATTTATAGGTACTCATAGAAGGGGTGCTTACTGAATTGTATTGGGATAAAATTTCATTCCTCAAGAAGTGCCCCATTATTAATGCCTTCATGATCATGACCTTCAAGGTGAAGCATAATTAAAAAGATTACAAAGATTCTTGTCAATTATAATAGTGAACAAAATGCAATATAAATATAAATATTCTAAACATTTCATGTATGATACATAGACAATTTGTCGCTACATACCTTGATGATTAATTTTATTATATTTCAGTTTCCTTTCTCTGTGGTTTTAATCTAGTCTCTTCTTTCCCATTGAAAATATGTTTTTCAATACTTTGATACCTATGGTTCTTAGAGAGGAAGTGCATATAATCATCAAACTCCTCCTTACCTAAACTTCTAGAAAAATGATATTTCATCTTAGGACCACAAATTGAACATGCAAATTTACCCTTTGTTTGAAGACCCACAAGAGACAGATTAAATTATATATCGATTATTTGAAGTATGTTATTTAAAAATGATGCATGGAATAAAATTGATAAATTAAAACACTATTTAAGTGTAGTATAAAATTATAACATACCACAGAAATGGTTAGCCCTAGGGCATCATGAATCGTTCATACAAGCATTGCATGGAATTCAAATTCCCTTTGCGCACCTACTAGTCTAGAGATATGATACATAGTGATGCCCTTCTATAAATCTAGTAACTTGTCAATAAGAGGCTCGATATATACATTCATATATTTGACTTGGTACTTACATAATTTATTGAACATACAATACATAATTAATACATATATTGGTAAATAAAAAATATCAAACATATAAGACATATTTATGAAACAAACAAGACAAATGAGATGTTACCATGTTAAATAAATATCCTAAACAAATACCTAGAACAACCATTTCCAACATTATGTGCTCCCTCTTTATTGACATCCATGAAGGAATGTTATTATTGATAACAAAAATAAGACACATCGAGTAAGTAGATCTGAGCTCTCCAAATGGATTGACGTCGTCAACTGCTAATGTAAGCCTAAGATTATGGGGTTCATATTTAAAATGTTTCCATATTTCATCTATATTCTGAGATGTCGATCCATCTGCAGGAATTCAAAGAATACCATATTTACTTCTATTCTTTGCATGGTAATCCCTAAGCTATGATACAATTTTGCACTTGAACAATCATCACAAACATGGAATTATGGGAATATAACAAATAACCTTGTGAGGCACATTTTTTGTTGCTTTATTAGTTAAATATCTACTAATTTGAAATTTTGGGCATTCTTATTTCAATGCATGCTCTCCATAATATAGAATATGATCATTTGGACACGCACAAACAACTTGATACTCCATTCCAATATGTTTCGTAATGGTATGTAAAACTTGGTATGTGCGAGGTAAAATATTTGATGATGGTAACAAAAATTCACCTAAAAATCTACAACATAATTAAAGAATTAATGTTTCTTAATGTAAAGAATATTAATCGTACATATTGCATAATTTTACAAATTATCAACTAATAACAAAAATAGAGGAAAAAAAGAAAACCTTTATCATCATGTACTAAATGTCACAAAATACATTACATACCTTAGGAGCTATGTGAAACGAGTATCTAATAAACCATTCATAACCTTTAAGTTCACCAACAACAATATCGTATAACATGATTATTTTGGAGCCTTCATAAAGAGGTTTTATTGCCTTCTCAATTAGAGGTCTATAAAAAGCCCCATCTAGTTGGTCATCATCTCCTAGATCAATATTCCCTCTTCTTCAACTGTGTCATTAGCATCATCATCTTCTTCCATAGTATCATTAACATGATCTTCAATATTCACTCCTTGGTCCTGATAATGTTCTTGTATAATAGCTAAGTCATCCTGATCCATGGCTAGTGCCATAGGGCACTCTTTATTTATAACTACAAACACTCATGTAATATTATTGTATATAAAAAAATATTTAATTGATACAAACATTTAAAAATATAATTATAGGAAAACAAAGACAACAAAGACAACAAAAAAACAACTTAGGTGGGAGTGATAAAAAAAGACAAAAAATCAATCTTGAAACTTGTGCAATTTATCATTATGTTTATGAATATGTCAGAAAAATATAGGATTTTTATTTTATTTTTCATCACATGTAGAAAGAGAGACACTTTGTGAGATATATACTCAGAATAAAAAACAACAACCTATATTATGTCATATTCTTTCTTGATTTCACTTCGAGACCACAAATTTGGTGTGGATGGAAACTTTCCTTGGCCCAACTAATTGGATATCATAGTTTAATTTATAAGGGGTTCAAATTTGAGAGATTAAGGGTTAACACATTAGGGTTAAGAGGATATTTCCATCCAAGTGTTAGGGGTACCTAGGAGTTGGTAGCCTATATAGAGCAATCAACTTAGATGAGATAGAGAAACAAAAACAATAAACCAATGATGAAGCTTGCGCAATTTAGCAAGATGTTTATGGAATATGTTGAAATTTTTTAGGAGGAATGTTAATTTTCATGATATGTAGAAAGAAAGACACCTTTTTAGACATATATTCAGAACCAATAAAAATAACCTATTCTTATTTCACCTTCATCATTAATATGTCATATTGTTCCTTGATTTCACTTGGTGACCACACGGGCTTTTAAGTCAATGAAAACTTTTCTTATAATCCCTAGCTGTTAACCCACTCCTAACCTATAAACCACTAGCCAACCCTAACCCGTTAATCCAGCCTAACCTCTAACCCTTTAGACCATATAATCTCCCTAATCCTTAACAACTTAACCCCATTTGGTTTATTTAATCCCTTAAAACCATAACCCCTAAGCACTTAACCCTTAACACCTAAACCATTCAACCCTAAACCCTTAAGAAATATTCCTTCACGGCCCCCTAAGACACTAAACTATTAACCCCTTACCCATCATCTATCACCTAACATCTTAATCCCTACTGCTAAACCCCTTAAACCATAAACCGCTAACCCCTACTCCCTAAAAGCCCATCAACCTCTAAATACCCTAGGCCCTTAACCCCTTAAAACTAACTTAAACCCTAACCTTTTTAACCCCTAACCCCTTAACCTATTAACAACTAACTCCAACTCATATTTTGAATTTGAATATTTTAAGATTTTTAAAGATGCAATTTTATGATACATGTTAGGTATTTGTTTTGGTTGATATTGTTTCAAATTTAATATTATTAATAAAAAAAAAAAATTACACACCACACAGACACACACACACACACACACATGGAAAAAAAATGAAAAAAGAATTAATTAGATATATATAAATTTTGAAAAGGAAGATAAAAGAATTATTATATTATTTTTATTAACAATAATAATTTTTATTATTAAGAAAATGTGTACTACAATGCACTTTTATTAAATAAATTTATTAAATTTTAAAATTAAATTTTTATTTTATATAACCACTTAAGAATCTCTTCTCTCTCTCCTCACACACACACACAGACCCATTAAACCCAAATCCTTTAATCCCTAATCCCTTATATCCTCTTCCCCTCATTCCTGAACACCATAACCCCATTCCTCCTAATTAAGCCCTAAGCTCCTAACCTCTAAGCCATTTTACTAAACTTCAATATTTAGTACCTTCAAAATCAAATGCAGTTTAACTTTTTGAATGCAATTAAAAAATTATTTCTGAATAAAAAATAGCTTATATATATATATATTATTAAATATATATATATAATATATTATATATATATATTTTTTCAAATTTCCGATGTCCATAGATTATGGAGAGATATTGTTAAATGGTCAAAAGAATTGTTTGTGTCCATTGTCAATATTCAAATAGTATTATGGCTAACCTAGTAAAACATTATATATATGATGTACGCCGCATAGATGTCTACCACTCACAACTATAAACATGGAAGTGTTGCTGCTCCTAGTATTCCACAACCTACAAGTTTTAAACCACAACAACTGGAGGGAAAAAGAGAAAAAGGGATTTGTTATAGTTGTTATAGCAAAGGTCATAAGTGTGCTGAGAAGAAGAAAATATTTGACATAGATTGTGAAGAGTAGGAAGGAAAGGAACAAGAAACATAAAAATAAGAATGTCTTCACCTAGAAATAGCTCTAGGGGTTAAAGAAATCCATTCAACCATAACTTGCGATGCATTGGATGTAATTACCACTCAAACTCTCGATTTAGAAGGATATATCAAGAAGAAAAAGTTAAAAGTACTAATTGATTCTAGTAATACCCATGATTTTATTCATTATAATATAGCCAAGGATTTGAATTCGGTATCCAACACTAGAGGTTCAAGTGATGGTTTCATATGGAGAAACTATAAATTTCTTAGAGAATTTCCATAATATTAATCTAACCATCGGAAAATATGTATTGAATGGTGAAATTATTTTCATTCCAATGGGTGGTGTTGATGTTGTATTAGGATTCTAATGGCTACAATCCTTGGGGATGATAGATTTTAATTTTTAGAACACTTCTTGAAATTTTTGTAGGAAGGAAAGGAAATTGAATTAAGGGGTATCACAACTATACGTAATAAGATAATGATCTCTAATGGCATGGAATTTTTTTTGAAGAAAGACAAATGGGGTGTAATTGCACAATTATGCTCACTAGATGTTCATATATCTAAGTTATCCATTTTTCCATATCTCCAAACAGTTCTTTACAATCATTCCAAGGTATTTGAGACTTTTCCATGAGGTCTTGTATAAACAGTGATAGGGTGCATTGCTAAGGCACTCCTACATGTTAAGTCACTAGTTTAATTTACTACCCTATTCAGGTGTTATTCCTGGACATGATCATGATGTAGCCTCACAAATGTCGAACTTACAAAAAAAATGTATTTGAGACTCCCAAATGTATCCCATCTATTCATGATCATGACCATGCTATTCACTTAATTCCAGGAAGTGTTCTTCCAAATGCTAGACCTTACAGATATCCCAATTCCCAAAAGAGTGAAATTAAATGTGATTACAAAAATACTAGAGGGTGGTATAATTCAACCTCTCCATATTTTTTTCTCTTCTTTAGTAGTATTGGTGCAAAAGAAGGATGGATCATGGAATATGTCTTTGGATTATAGATAGCTCCAGAATATCAATGTTAGAGATAAATTTCCCATTCATGTCATTGATGAATTGTTGGATGAATTATAAGGATCAATTTAATTCAGCAAGCTAGATCTTTGTTCAATATATCATTAAATTAGAATGAAGAATGAAGATGTCCAGAAAAAAATACTCATAACTCATGAAGGTCATTATGAATTTTTGGTCATGCCTTTTGGCCTTATTGATGCACCTTTGACATTTCAAGGTTTGATGAATTCCACTTTCAAACAATTAGAAAATTTGTGTTAGTATTTTTTTAATGATATACTAATCTACAACAAATATTGAAAGATCATGCTCAACATGTTGACAAGGTGCTCAAACTATTGGAGGAGAAAAAATTGTATGAAAAACCCTCGAAATGTTTCTTTGGTGTATAGGAGGTGGATTATTTGGGTCATATTGTATCTCATGAGGGTGTTAAGGTAGACACTAACAAAATTAATGCCATCAAGGAACGGAAAATACACACAACCTAAAGGCATCTTCGAGGATTTCTCAGGTTGACAAGGTATTATCACAAATCTGTTAGGAATTATGGGAAGAAAGAAACACCTCTAACAGAATTACTGAAGAAAGATGCATTTTCTTGGATTCCGGAAGAAACTAAGGCCTTTGAGCATATTAAAGAGGCAATATGTTGAGCTTTAGTATTAGATACACTAGACATCATAAAAACCTTTATTGTGGAATGTTATGTCTCATGAAATGACACTGGTGTTGTTTTAATGCAAGAAGGAAAACCCATTTCCTTTGGAAGTCATCCAATCAAGGGAAATAATTTACAAAAACCTATTTATGAGAAGGAAATTGTAGAAATGCTACATGCCATGAAGCAATGATGCCCTTATCTAGTGGAAAGACATTTCAATGTAAAAATAGATTATGAGAGTCTTAAATACTTCTTGGAGAAAAGATGATCTTAATAAGAGTAACAAAAATGGGTCACAAAGATGTTGGATTATGACTTTGAAATCATGTAAAATAAGGGAAGAAAAATGTTGTGGCATATGCATTCTCAATAAAAGATGAGGATGTAGAGGAATTACTTTGTGCCAATCTTATTATCCAACTTTATTGGATAACTGAAGCAAGGGATGAATGGAAGAATGTAAAAGAGGTGTGGACACTCATTTAAAACTTGCAGTAAGATTTTAGTGCATCTGATACATGTATTTGGAAAAATTATTCACTGTGGTACATAGATCACTTATATCTCCGTAAGAACTCTGAACTAAAACAAAGGTTATTATGAAATTTCACACCTCTCCTATTGGAGGGATGCCAATATTTTTAAAAAATTACCACAAGATTAAGAATGATTTTTTTTGGGATGGCCTTCAATCTGATATTCAAATGTTGTGGTGTAATGTTTGGTTTACCAAAAAAATAAAGTTGAGGCAATTAGTGCCCCATATCTTTTACAACCATTAGCCATTTCAAGTCAGTGTTGGGAGGAGGTGTCAATTGATTTGATCACAAGTCTACCCAAGTCTAAAGGAAAGAGAGAAATCATGGTGGTAGTTGATAAAATTACCAGGTATGAACACTTTTTTTAACTGTATTATCCTTCCAAAGCTATTACATTCGCTACTACATTCATAAAGAGGGGGCTTTGCCCACCATGTGACCCTCCAGTTGTGCAGTCGGTGCAACGAAGGGGGTGCTCCACCCCCCTTCTAACCCCTAAATTTAACTAGGAGTCTAGTCATGGAAAGAATACAACACAACCCAACATGCATCATCATTATTTTGCAACATTTAATGAAGCAACCTCCCCACTCTTGAAAATGGGCCCAGAGATGTAACCCACACTGGGTGAACTCTGTTATCAATGTGTGTGTGTTCTTTTGATTTGATCACCATTATTACATTTTCTCTTCTTTAAAGTATGCATATATGGTTTTTCATACTCTTTCACATGAAATTCTGCTAACATCACAAAAGTAAAATATCTTGGTTAATTTCGGTAGCTGAGAGAATCCATATCAAGTTTGGTATTAGTGCAGTCTTCTTGCTGATGTGAATTACGAGTGTGAAGAAAGAAAATGGAGAAAAATGAAGATATATACGAGGAAATCCTTAGGATTACATACATGGTAGATTTAATGTATGAAAATTATGAGGAGAATATGGTGAGAGAGGAACGAGAAAATAAAGAGAAGATGATGATGCTCCATCTACCCCCTTGAGTGATTATTCATATTCTTCATGATATTCTCATCATTCAGATGAGGAGATCAATCAAAGCCTTCAAGCAGAGAATATTGACTTGAGGAGACTTCTATGAGAAGACAAAGAGTAGAATCAGAGATTATAGCTTCAGCTACAAGCCATGGAAGAGGCCTTGGAAAAGTTGAAGCATGATGAAGGCTTAGTGAAGCCATCATCACCTACTTCAAAATTGACATGTGCGTAAACAATGTTGATTGTTTTTCAGTTTATTTTCACATGACACTATTTTTGTTGGAAACATGGAGGTACCCATTGTAGGAACTAGCATGAGTCTCCTTACCAAGATGGGGTATAAAGGAGGAGGAATTGATGTTAATGGCCAAGGAATAACTTAGTCATTGGAGGTTGTACAAAGACCTCGATTTGCAGGTATGGGGTACACTAAAGGAAAGAATTCAAAGGAAGAAGAAGCTTCTAAGGAATTTACAAATCCATTGGGGAAAGAGGATGATTGGAACAAATCACAATTGTCCCATGAAAGTTCACGTTGTAGAGGAAGATCTAAGGCAAGCTCCCATTGCGAGGATTGTACCAAAGAAAATCGAGAGAAGGTATAAAAAGTCTCAATATTTTAAAGTTAATTTTGATTACAAGAATGTTAATGATGAACATAAATCATGGCATAGAAAACCATTTAGTTTTTGGGGTTTGCATAACCATGTGGTTTTCGAGTACTGGAAGAGAATGAGAACAAGAAATATGCCAAGGCATGAAATTCCTTCTCCATATCGAAGAAATAATAAGGTTAAGTAGGTCTGGAGGAAGAAGAATTTTCGTAATCATTGCAACATAGGTGGAGATCAAAGAGCCACATGTTGGAGGCTCCATCTAGAGTAGTGTCTCAAGAGGGACAAAGCACCTGTGCAAGAACTAGTTGGAAAGGTTGTTCAACAAGCAAACCCACCACATTCCTAGTGGTTCAATTTGTTGAGTAAGAGATGATTTTACTAGATATAATAGCTTGTCATGGCCGCATTTTGTAAATCACGTGTTGTGAATAACTGTAAAAGTGATGATGTGTTTTCCATCGCTTATTAAAGTTTAAAGTGACGATGATGTTTTTGGTCTTTTTGTTGTTAACTGGGGTATTTATTTCTATTATGATGTAAAATTGACCAAAGAGTGTATGTTATAAATTATTGGAAAGTATGGGGATGCCTGGGTCATGATATATCCTGTAGTTGAACATATAGTTTGCAAATATTGTACTACATGTTTGCATAGGATGCAGGTGTCGAAACATCACTTATGGTTTCGAAGAACAAGAGTGAAGGAGAAGGAAGTGTGACTTGTCAGGACACTTGCGTGCAAACAATGTAACATGGTAGTTGTAGATTATGTTCATGATTTTGGAGGACCAAAAGCTCCAGGTGGCTCCAGAAATGCTCAAAATTTAGAAGTGGCTCATAATAGCTCAAAAATAAAATTCATTGGATTGAAATGAAACTAGGACTAGATTATAGTGCTCGTCATCCTGAGTCTAACAGTGCGAACGACACTCGAATCTAAGTTTGTATCTCAAGATATTCATGGTTAAGGTTGTTAAAACTAGGCCAAGTGGTAGTCACTAATGAGACAACAATTTGGAAAAGTACCAATGCAATGAATCCGGCCACCAGAACAAGAGAATTTGTTGCCTCTTAATTTTTCTGGTAAAAACCAAAATCCGGTCAATTTTTTTTGAATAAATTGTTTTATATGAAAAAAAGAGGTGGCAGGCCACCACCCCGACCACCCCACCACATATATAATATATATAAAGACCAAATATGATTGGTAGGTGGTCAAACCCCGCCAACCCACAAGCACCATATTGCATTATATATTACACCCGTTACAAAACATCTGAGCCATCGAGTTTAAGGGGCCGACGGGATTTGAACCTACCTGGCCAAGTGGGCAGTCCCATATGTAATGGTCCCAATCAAAACACAACAAAACTCCAAAGAAATATGAGCCATTTCAAACAAAACTCCAAATGATAACCGCCAACTTACCATAAAATTAGACGTCCGCCAAATTTCATTACAACCGTCGCCAACCAAAATGTTGCCCAAGTTAGGTTTTGAACTCAGGTTTCACATGCTCAACTTGGGCACACCACCAATGGGCCAATGACCCAACCTTGATGACTCCTCACACTAAAATGGTATATAAACCATCAATTTCCCAAGCAATGGAAGCAATGAAGGAGGAGAGAGAGGAGCGTGTGTGGAACTGGGAGGAGGAACCGCACCCAGGACGGGAATGGATTTTGAGACAAACAATATTCCATTGGAATATTCCCTAGAATATTCCACAAAATATTCCATGCAAAATCAGTGAAGAAACTAAAAGGTTCGCTAGAGGGAAAAAATTCACAGTGACATAACCATGGCAAGTTTATACTCAAATGAACCATAATTTCACAGGGAACATAATTGTGTGGTCCATTTCCTCTTCTGAGAAACATAATTTATGGGAGTCAACAATGAGGAATATTTGTAAAATCTCAAGGAATCTAAAATATTCCCTTCGAGGCTTATTTTTGATAGAGGTAGAATGATGCAGAACTTATAGTCATTTTTCTCGGAATTTCATAGGGAGTGTAGTGTTGTACTCATAATTTTCATCTGATTAGCGGATTTTTTCCCATCTCCTGGAAGGAATATTTGGGGGAATCTTCAAGATTCCTAAGGGTCCGGATTTTGACAATGTCAGACATGGGTCAACTTTATAGTCGTTTGACATGATTTCACACCACAAATTCAAGGGTGATGTCTGTTTCTGTAGCTGAGCTTTTTATTTTCAAACCATTCTAGAAAATGGAGGTATATGATATAGTGAGGCCATGCCTTTCTTTTGATTCATTGAAATGATTAGTTTTTTGCTGATATCCTTGTTATGATTATGTTGAAGGATACTTGTATGCAATGCTATGTGAGAATTAATTATCTTGTCATGTTGAAGGAAGTCCCATATGAGTGAGAGTTCCTATAGGAGAACTATTATGGAGAGACATGCCACTCTTGTTGATGGAGGTTATCCTTGTAATGACAAAGAATATACCATGTACATCATCATCATTTTGCAACATTTAATGAATTGGCCTGCCCACTCTTGACACTCAGTTCGAAGACGTAACCCACAATGGGTGAAATCAATTATCAATGCGTGTGTGTGCTTGATGTGATGGTCATCATTATGTTTTCTCTTCTTTAAAGTATGCACATGTGGTTTTTCATACTCTTTCACATGCAATTCTGCTAACATCTCAAAAATAAAAGATCTTGGTTAATTTGGGTAGCTGAGAGAATCCGGAGAACACATAATCAAATGAAATAACAAGCAGATCAACATCGCAATTGAAGAAGTTTTGATGTGGGTGATTGGGTATTTTTACATCTACAACCATACAAACAAATGTCATTAAATGAAAGGTTATAGGTAATAAGATCTCAATTCAAACTATATTTCCAAAACTTGACAAGGAAGGAAAACTCATATTAGATCCTGAATTAATCACTGAAACAAGAATTCGGTAGTAATGAAATCAATCAATTTCAGAGTATCTCATTAAGTGGAGTAACTTACCTATTGAATATTCCACATGAAGCATTAAGAACTAAATACCAAATGTAGGTTTTAACCCATACAGAGACTTCTTTAACTTGCATACTAGTTCTTTCTTACCCTTCACCGCAAAGCCTTCAGGTTGCTTCATGTAGATTTCCTCTTCCAAATCCCCGCGAAGAAATGTTGTCTTCACATCCATCTGTTCTACCTCAAAATCAAAAGCAGCAGCAACAGATAAAAGTAATCTAATAGAAGTTACCTTGGCAACAGGAGAAAAAATATCACCAAAATCAATTCCCGTCACCTGGGAATAACCTTTTGCTACCAACCGAGCTTTGTATTTCTCCACCTTCCCTTCTGCATTTGTCTTCTTCTTGAACACCCATTTGCTGCCAATGGGTTTCCTTCCAGCCGGCAACTCCACCAGATCCCAAGCCTCATTTTTGTGCAAAGATGCCATTTCATCAACCATGGCCTCTTTCCAGAGTTTTCCATCCTCTGAATCCACTGCTTCCTTCACAGTTCTGGGATCATCATCAGTAACAAGCAAAGCAAAGTTTGAACAGAAAGCAGATGGACTATACCTTTTTGGCTGCCTTCTTTCTCGAACTGATCTTCTCACAACTGGAGTTTGTGGCTCTTCATCTTCTGATTCCTCATCTGCTACAGAGTCAGGTTCTTCCTCCTTTAGTTCAAACTCTATCTTCCATGGTTCCTTTGGTTGGACTTCATGTTTAATAACATCTTTCACCTCTCTGAACACCACATCTCGACTGTACACAACCTTCCTTGTTACTGGGTTCCAAAGTTTATAACCCT